>JAVJIF010009932.1:0-65517 GCA_038442645.1 Agave tequilana
TATCATCTCAAGAATTGAATACGTGATTAATATACATATACATTAAATCCCCATACCTGAAGCCATTGGAGAAGATTAGATCAAGGTTGAAGAAGACCTTGATTCCTTCCTTTTGATCCTGCAAACCCTAATGCAAATAACTCTTTTCTCTATCTCCTTTTCCTTGCACAAAACTCTTAGGTTTTCTTCACTGATGGGTTCTCTCAAAAAGAGCGATAGTTTTGTATTTCTTTTCAGGAGGAGAAAAGTGGGTCACACATTTGCAAATAAACCCTTGAAATAATACCATCCATCATGGTACCCTTGTATCTCAAGAGATTATATAAACTATATAAATGTGACTTTAATATGGGCACCCTTAATATCAGTTAACCTTAATTAGGAATCTAACAAATAACCAAGATTATTGGTCCACTTTTATGTGAGATTAACATTCTCTCACTTGGACCATTAACCGATTAGGTTAAAACTTTAGAAAACAAATAAAAGAAAAGACTCATTTGTAAATCATTTTTGACTCTATTGGATTCCATACCGAAAAACCTTGACACGTGATCACGAATTAAAAACAAAACAACAACTGATAAGCCCAAATATGAAATACTGTAATACTGCAATTAGCTTGGACCACCAATGCGAGTCATAGCGGTTATACAACATCCACGTCATACTCCCTTCTATGTACCACAATATTGATAACCCTTACTAATTGAGTTCATAACCATAATGACCCCTGTAATTGTCTTGTAAAGACATTCCTGTTTAACATACATCCATACAAAATATGTGCACACATAATTGGATAACAGGAAACACAGAAATAACCTTTTATTGCGCAATAATGTCAATTACATAAGTACCAAAATATGCATTTACAGATTGTCCAAAAGACCCATTCTAACAACATGTTCCTTAAATGTCTTTGGGGGCAATCCTTTTGTCATTGGATCAGCAACCATTAAAGTGGTACTTATACTTTCAATTGACACTTTCTGTTTCTCAACTCTTTCTCTAACCACCAAGTACTTCAGTTCTATGTGTCTAGAACCATTAGAGTACTTACCATTCTTAGAGAAGAAAACGGCTGCTGTATTGTCACAATATATCTTCAGCGGCCTGGCAATAGAGTCAACTACACCAAGTGCTGAGATAAAATTCCTTAACCATAATGCATGATTTGTGGCCTCAAAACAAGCTATGACTCAGCCTCCATCGTGGATGAAGCAATGATAGACTGCTTTACACTCTTCCACGAGATTGCCCCACCTGCTAGCAAGAAAATAAATCCTGAGGTAGACTTCCTGCTATCTGGGCAACCACCAAAATCTGAGTCCGAATAGCCGATCACCTCCAACTGATCTGATCTCCTTTATGTGAGCATATGGTCCTTCGTCCCTTGAAGATACCGCATAACCTTCTTAGCCAACTTCCAGTGCTCCATTCATGGATTGCTCTGGTATCTTCCCAACATCCCAACAGCAAAACTGATATCTGGCCTGGTACAAGTGCTTGCATACATCAAGCTCCCAACAGCTGATGCATACGGAACTTTCTGCATTTGACCCTTTTCTAAGTCATTTCTGGGACACTGGCTCCCACTTAATTTGTCACCCTTCTGAATGGGTGCAGGACTGACTGAACACATTTCCATATGAAATCTTTCCAAGACTCGGTTGATATAACCTTTCTGAGACAGTCCTAGCAATCCTCGAGATCTATCCCTGAAGATCTCTATGCCAATCACATAAGCTGCCTCACCTATATCAACCATCTGAAAGTTCTTGGTAAGATAGCTTTTAGTTTCATACAGTAGACCAATATCACTACTGGCTAACAAGATGTCATCCACATACAGAACCAGAAAAATAAACTTGCTCCCACTGATCTTTAGATATATACACTGATCAACAGTGTTTTCTGTAAATCCAAAAGATGTAATGGTATCATTAAATTTTATATACCATTGCCTGGAAGCTTGTTTAAGTCCGTATATGGATTTCTTTAATTTGCAAGCCAAGTGTTCTTTACCTTCATTTGCGAACCCTTCAGGTTGCTCCATGTAAATTACCTCATCCAAATCTCCATTCAGAAAAGCAGTTTTCACATCCATTTGATGTAACTCCAAATCATAATGAGCTACAAGTGCCATAATGATTCTAAGAGAGTCCTTCTTTGATACTGGAGAGAAGGTTTCTCTATAATCAATGCCTTCCTTCTGAGTGAAACCTTTAACCACAAGTCTGGCCTTATATCGTTCGATATTGCCTTTAGAGTCGCGCTTGGTCTTAAAGACCCATTTACACCCGACTTTCTTACAGTTATCAGGCAATTCAACGAGATCCCAGACTTGGTTTTGGTCCATAGATTTCAACTCATCATTCATAGCATCAATCCATTTATTAGAATCATTGCATTCTATGGCTTGTGAAAATGAAACTGGATCTTTATTTATCCCAATATCATAATCAGATTCCTGTAGATACACCACATAATCATCTGAAATGGCAGATCTTCTTTCCCTTTGAGATCTTCTCAAAGCTGCCGGTTGTGGTGGTGTTCTACAATATTTCAATGGCGATATCCTCATGGAGTGGTGAACCAATATCAATATGTTGTTCTGGTATCTCAACTTGATGATCAAGCTGAGGGACAACAATTTCTCTTGAAGGAAAGGTATTGGGATATTTATCCTTACTACTTCAAGATCTACCTTTCTTGGTTCATCACTCCCACTAAATTCACCATTCTCCAGGAATCTGGCATTACCAGTTTTAACTATTCTTGTACTATGGTTAGGGCAATAAAATTTGTATCCCTTAGACTTATCTGGATAACCAATGAAATACCCAGATATTGTTTTTAAGTCTAATTTCTTTTCTTGTGGATTATATATTCTAGCCTCTGCTGGACAACCCCAAACATGTAAATGTCATAAACTAGGTTTCCTACCAGTCCACAACTCGAAAGGAGTTGTTGGGACTGCCTTACTAGGAACCCTGTTTAAGATATACATAGCAGTCTTTAAGGCTTCATTCCACAATGAAATGGGTACATTAGAGAAGCTCATCATGCTCCTAACCATATCCATAAGTGTTCGGTTTCGCCTTTCAGCAACACCATTCTGCTGAGGCGTACCTGGCATTGTGTATTGAGCACAAATACCATGCTTTTTTAGAAATTTGGCAAATGGGCCAGGATGTTGTCCTGACTCATCATATCTACCATAAAATTTACCACCTCGATCTGATCTTATGATTTTAACCTTTCTATCTAATTGTCTCTCGACTTCTGTAATGAACACCTCAAGGATGTCAACAGCCTGAGACTTTTCATTAATTAGATACACATAACCATAACGTGACAGATCATCTATAAAGGTAATGAAATATCTCTCTCCCGTAAAACATGGAATTGAGAGTGGTCCGCAAATATCTGTATGAATTATTTCAAGGAGTTCTTTACTTCTTGTGGACCTTTCTTAGTGTGTTTGGTTTGCTTTCCTTTTATGCAATCCACACACACATCAAAATCAGTGAAGTCTAGGTTATCCAAAATCCCATTCTTCACTAATCTTATTATTCTATCCCTGGAGATATGCCCCAGTCTCCTATGCCACAAGATAGAGGATTTTTTCATTTATTAAGCCACGTTTAATACCAACATTCGAATGCAGAGATAATAAAGATTGTGCAAACTCATCATTCAATGAAATTTTATATAAACCATCACATAAAATTCCATGTCCAACCGGAATTGAATTATACATTAAACTGAGTTTTCCACAACTGAATAAAACAGAATATCCAAAAACATCTAATTTGGATATTGACATTAAGTTCCTAGAAATCGAAGGTACATAAAAAGTATCTTCAAGATCCATCTGATGTCCCGTCTCCAAGAGTAGTCGATAAGTACCAACATATTCGACCTCCACTTTGAGACGGTTCCCCATAAAGACGAATCTCTCACTTTCCTTCGGTTTCCGGGTTGTAAGGAATCCCTGCATTGAATTAGTTATGTGAGTTGTGGCTCCAGAGTCAATCCACCAAGTATTAGAAGGTACTTCAGCAAGATTTGATTCATAACATACAAAAGAAAGATTTATACCTTTCTTTTCGAACCAAGCTTTCCTCTTGTTGCAGTTCTTCTTCACATGTCCCTTTCTGTCACAGAAGTAGCACTTGACAGTGAAGACCTTTCCATGACCTTGGCTACTTTCCCCATGGTCATGCCCTTTCTTTGATGGAAATCTCTTACCTCTTCCATATTTACCTTTCTTATGGATACCTCCTTGAGTTACTGCCAATGCTGAGTGATGCCCTTCTTGCCTCAGTCTCACTTCCTCTTGTACACACATACCAGTTAACTCATTCAAATTCCACTTATCTTTATGAGTGTTGTAGTGAATCTTGAATGGCCCAAACTGAGGAGGAAGTGAGTTGAGGATGAACTGTACCAAGAAGGATTCATCCACTTTCATACCCAGTGATCCTAACTTAGTAGCCTTATCAGTCATATTTAGAATGTGTTGTTGAACTCCTCTATTACCATCATACTTCATAGTGGTAAGTTCAGCCATAAGGGTGCCAGCTAATGACTTATCTGCAGACTTAAATCGGTCTTTTACAGCAGATAAAAGTTCAGATGCACTAGTAGTATGTGGGAGTGAAGTCTTGATGTTATTGGCTATGGTCATCTTTATGAACATGAGGCTGAGTCTATTCGACCTTTCCCAAGCTTTGGCATGGCTAACCTGCTCTGCTGTACTTTCAGCAGTCACTTCATCAGGTTTCTCTACCAAAAGGGCCATGTCTAGGTCCAGGACACCCAGTGTAAACTGTACATGCTCAAACCACTCAGAGAAATTTGTACCATCCAGGGCTGGAATGCTAGTGGCATGAGTGTGAAGGGAAGTAGGGACGTTCACTGAAACATAATAGGACATTGCTCACATTAGGCCACGAATCTATACAATAACCTTAAATTTAATTAAGATGAACTATTGATATCACTTTGATTTCTCCTTTGGGCGAAACCTAAGCATATCTAGTGTTCACTCTTTAGGTGAGAACTTTTATCACCTACGTAGGTCTAATATAATTTATGTCACTTAGATAGTAAGTCATGTTACCTTTGGGTATCCAATTCCACACCACTAAGTTACATAAATTACACTACCCTACCCCGGTTCATAATTATTTGAAAGAGACTTTCCTTTGGGCCAGTCCCAATCTCTTAACTAGAACCGCCATCGAGAGTATTATTGTCTTTAATGTCACTTACATTGACAAGTCTTTTATGTAGTTGTATATTCATAAGGTTTACTAACATAGGTCACTTTGGCAACTACTAGATCAATAAGCCTTATGAATACAAAAACTAACCAATAATATTCTCTAATCTTTTATTTGAGTAATCCCTTAATACTCTAATTCATTACTTGACAACATCAATCAATATTAACACCATAACTTAAATGTGTAATATACATTAATGATTGATTATAAACAACCATTAGTCGACTACAAGGAAAGACTAGTCGACTTGGGTCAAGTCAAGTCGACTATACATTTAGGTCTAGTCGACTAGGGCAAGGAAAAGTTAGTCGACTATACCCTATAATTAGTCGACTATAAATTTTATCAGTCGACTACACATATTATTAGTCGACTCCTGTTGGAAGGCAAACTCTCGATTAAATATTAGTCGACTTGGCAAAAATGGTTAGTCGACTATACACTTTACTAGTCGACTAATCAAAAATATAAGTCGACTCCTGTTAGAAACAGAGAGTTCTCAACTTTCGGGAAAATAAATTAGTCGACTATAACATATGATTAGTCGACTAATAGTCGACGAAACAGTTATCAAATGGCAGTTCCTGTTCCGATGACTTAATCAAAAATTAGGGTTTCTTAAGCCTAAATTTTGATCCCTATTAATTGCATAATTAGAGGAGTATGAACATGATATTAGGGTTATGTAATCCTCTATTAATTCCACAATTAAAAGATCAAAAAATTTGATTTTATGAAACATTAATCAAAAACCCTAATTTACCATAATCTTTAATCCAAGATGTATTGATTCTTAACACGGCTCTGATACCAAATGTAAGAAATAAAAGCAACTATTATGCGGATTAACAGCCATGAATCAAGAATCAATATCATCTCAAGAATTGAATACGTGATTAATATACATATACATTAAATCCCCATACCTGAAGCCATTGGAGAAGATTAGATCAAGGTTGAAGAAGACTTTGATTCCTTCCTTTTGATCCTGCAAACCCTAATGCAAATAACCTCTTTTCTCTATCTCCTTTTCCTTGCACAAAACTCTTAGGTTTTCTTTCACTGATGGGTTCTCTCAAAAAGAGCGATAGTTTTGCATTTCTTTTCAGGAGGAGAAAAGTGGGTCACACATTTGCAAATAAACCCTTGAAATAATACCATCCATCATGGTACCCTTATATCTCAAGAGATTATATAAACTATATAAATGTGACTTTAATATGGGCACCCTTAATATCAGTTAACCTTAATTAGGAATCCAACAAATAACCAAGGTTATTGGTCCACCTTTAATGTGAGATTAACATGATTCATTGTCAATGTTGTCAAATATGTCTTTTTCAATATATGTCACCAAGCAATCATTTATCAACTCATCACCCATTCTATTACGCAGTGAATTCTTGATAAACTTCATTGCAGAGGGGTTGTGAGAGTTCTCAATCCCCAGATGAGAGACTGAGAATCTGTCATTAGGAGAAACTAGAGGTTTTTTTTTTTTTTTTTGTGGAGATCAGGAGAAATGATTCAAGTTGGATTTTTTGCTTAGTTAACCCAACTCTAGTGGGGGCGACCGCATACGCTCGCCCCCATCTGCGTCCGCCACTGTCCATGGATTTAAGATTAAAGTTGTGAGCGACATATTTTATATTCCAAATATTTTTCTTTCACAATTTTAATATCTTGAAAGTGTGGCTGAATTAAAACTTCAAAGAGATAGTGAGATGACAAGCTGAGGGGGTGATTTCAAGTCAAGAAGCATCATTTTCTTTCTATTGTGCCTCCCCTCAAACACTCGTTATTTCTCAGTGTGCATGAACCACGAGTTCTACTAGAAGATAGGCTGATTACACACATCAAAGCATGAATATATCTTATATTCACAAAGAACCAAAGTCTCCAAAGTTAAGATGCATGTCATCCAAGATTCTTACACGTGAGACAGATGTGGGGAATTGAAGGGAGTTTTGTACCTCCACAAAGTCAAAGACTCTGTTTGGTCATTTTGATGATCTCCAACAAATTGACATGTAGGCGCAAGGAGACAAGGGAGATCTTAATGTCCATGAAATGAGAACATAAGCTAGTATATTGCTTTGAGGACGTGGCACAATTTTAAATGGGAGTACTATTTTCCACAAATGTCTGCATCAGGCTCTTTGACCTGATCGTGATAGAAATTGGTAGTCTCTTTCAGAGATCTGTCTTCAATGATACAAGTCCTTGAAGAACGAACGGGGGAAAAAAAATTTATTGGCTCCCATTTTGTCTTGTCATCGTTGGGGAGGCTGGTGTCATCGCCATCGTCAGCCTCCCTGCAAGCAGTTTGGGCCCTGAAAAACCTATGCTTAGCTCCATCCTCGATTTCTTCTGGTTTTTTTTTTTTGGGTACTACTCGAGAAGTTGAAACTAGTTTCGCGCTTTGCATGGGATCGTCCCATGCGCCAAATTTTGACCGTCAGATACGTTTTCAGACCATTCGGATTCGGGTTCTTTTTATACTGTCCGTTGGATTAGTTTATCAGGAGTTCTGTTTGCTGGATGAAAGGAATCCAAATTAGAGACTGTGGTAATTGGCCGTAATTTGTGAGTCGTAATTGGCAAACTCTTTACGGTTGTAAATGAGTTACATGCGTGTAAGTTTTACGGTGATTGGTTGGTAATATAAAGTTGTAAGTCGGAAAGTGTATTGTGTTTTACGTTGTTTGATTGTAGTAATGTGTATGCCATAAGTAGAAAAGTTAACCACAAAATTAACTATTTAGATATTTAAAAAATTTAAATATTGCAACTAAATACTAAAAAACTAAATTTTAAAAAAATAATATTAATATAAAAAATAATACAAATTTATATTAACACAAAATTGATTGTAAGTGGGTTGTAAGTGAGTAGTAATTGGATTGTAAGTAAGCGGTAATGGGTTTGTGTAAGTCTTTTACGAATTACGATCCAAACAAAACACCATAGTTGTAATTGGACTGTAAATCATTTACGAATTACGGTCATTTATAATCTTTTACGCGAAACAAACAACCCCTAAGATCCAGTTACAAGTAGCCACAAAAGTTTTAAAAGTCTCTTGCAGCTGATCGAGATATCTCTTCGTCACGAACACTTGTATGTTTTCTTTATTAATACGAAAGATCCTAATCTTTTGGGAAAAAATAAATTTGATTCCAGAGGTTGATTTTCGAAATATTTTTGGGGGAGATCAGTTTTTTGAATTACTTTTCAAAATTATTTTTTTTAAAAAAAATTTGCCCAATTCAAAAATGCTGGAGAACGTTTTCTTTTATTCTTAGTATTATATCTTTCTTTTTTAAAAGGCGCCTGTACCCCGTTGCCTGGCGTGGCCCGTTTGGGTGATATCACGGCTCCCTAAGCCCAAGATCGCAGCCCAATTTGATTTCATCAAAACTAAAAGTAAAGCCCCAATAAGTTTCCCAATGACTCCTTGTCCTCTTCTAGGCCCACGACCATAATCATAATCAGCAATGAAATAATAAAGAATAGAATATTACAAGCAAGCGGGAGGGGAGAAGGGTAGGAGAGAGAAAGATGAGATTACATGAAAGCGAAAATTACAACTAAGCAAGTCAAGAATTTGAAAAACAATACACTATGTCAGCTTGCGACACTTGTGAAAGAAAAACTGAGTTTGCCAAAGGGTGACCAAAGAAGACATCCGACGACCATGAAGCTCTCCTTTTTGAAATTGAAAGAGGTTATGCGAAAACTCATTAAAACATAAAGGACCCCAAACTAATATCACAACTGAAAGAACCTACCCTATGAAAGAACATCATCGGATATCAATGTAGTTAAGGTAAAATATGACTGTGAATTTGTTTGCACAGAAAAACTGCAGGTGAGATAAACGATAGCATACTAGCAGTTGATTGAATCTGTGCTATCACGACAGATATATTTGTTTGTGTATGGTGTAGATTGATTGTTTTTCATCCTCGTTACTATTCTGAGCAGTGGGTCTGATTCTTTTCCCCATCATTTTTAAGAGGTAATAATAAATTTTGATCTAATTTTTTTTATTAAAGTCTACAGCAATCTATCTTCGGCAGGTGATTTTGAGGTACTTTTTGTGGCAATCACAGAAAGGGCAAAAAAAAAAGTTACTGAAGATGAAGATTTGTTCAACAAGTGCTTTTCTAAGATGCCATGGCTTGCTATTCCGTGCTTTAATTTAGAAACAGGAATGTATTTATCAACTTATGAAGTACCTCAGCTCAGTGTGTGATCATAGATAAAACCGGAGTGGTACTAAAAACTGTGGTAAAAATCCTCAACTCATTTAAAATGAAATTTGCATTATTTTTTTTCTCTCCCTTTTTGTTATTTTTGTGGATTAATACGGTCCCCTGATCTTGTTGGAAAGAGCATCATCGTCTTCTTCGCTCGTGATGGTTTGCTCTGAAAGCAAAAAATTTCTGCAAAAACTACTTGATTGGCATCATTGCCGTGATGTCAAGAAGAGAGAAAATCCTAAATTCGAATTTGAAGTGATTTTCATCTCTCGAGATGAAGACCGACCTTCCTTCTGAGAGATTTTGCAGTACCATGACAGTTTCCTGCCTTCTATAAACATCATTCAGAATGCATTGCACAGTTAAAATAAGAAACTGAGTACATAAATTGCAAACCTCAGTATAAGAGTCTGTGAGGATGAAGAGTGAACCTAATCATCACTCGCTGAAAAGCGAAGACTAGGCTAGAGAGGCAGAAACTAGCCCTTTACTACAAACTATATATTCTTGCCGTTCAAAACACAAAAGTTGCTTGCAGAAAAGTAAGAAGTTGGTTCACAGAGCAGATAGCCAGATGCATCAACAACCACCAGCCAAAAGAAAAAGATAACGAGTTTTTAAACTGAATTTGCTCAGCACCCAATCACCAGCCAAAAGAAAAAGATAACAATCTTCCCATTACTTAATTCTCCTATTTTATTCTATTAATTACCATTTAGTAATATATTTTAATTACTTATTTTATCAATTTTCCTTTTTCTCTTTTCTTTCTTTCCTTTTTCTTTTCTTTTTCCTTCTCTTTCTTCCTTTCTTTTCTCCCACCTGCTCCCCACTTGGCCTCATCTCATGTACTCGTTGGGTTACATCTAACAACCCTGAACTTGCATATTCAGATCTGGAAGCTTAGACCGAGGTGGACCCTTCAGCTGAGGACCAGACCTTCTTCGAGAAACAAGTGAATTAGCCGTAGTTTCCTTCTATCTTGTCCTACTCACGAAATTCTCTCTTTCAGCTCATGAGTTCTTATCTTTCGTACCTTGTATAACCTACTTTTGCGCTCCTTGGTGATGTTATAATTATGTAATATTATGTCATAGTCGGTGATGACTGAGTACTTATATTTTTGTGTTGGAATGTATATTACCACGTATTTTCGTACTCTGATTCATATATTGTACTGATACTTAGCGTACATACGTCAAAGCACCTTCGCTCTGCGTATGTACGTCGCAGTAGCGCTCCCGTAACCGTGGGATCGGGGCGTCGCATATCCAAAGTGACATCTCTCCTCTCTCTCCACTTTCTCAATATAAATTCTTCTCCTCTCAACAAACCTATTTCACTTTGAGTCCTAAGTCTTCAAATTTTCATCCATCTTAAGTTTTTTAACTCTCTTTAACTTCTCTTCTATTGATCATGTCCATTTGCAGCTCCTATATTGCTTCTCCAAAGTGCTTGTGTGGTATTGAAGCTAAAGTGGTAGCATATTCCTGAGGTGAGAACAAATGAAGACTTTTCTACTCTTGCCCAAAATTCAAGAACAAGAAAGAGTGTGGATGCAATTATTTTAAGGGGCCGTTTGTTTCGCGTAAAACTCCGTAATTCGTAAATGACTTACTACCCAGTTACAACTACGGCGTTTGTTTGGACCGTAATTCGTAAAACACTTACGTAACTCAACTAACACTCACTTGCAACCCAGTTACCACTCACTTACAGCCTAGTTACAGTTAATTTTGTGGTCATACAAATTTGTAATATTTTTTTATATTAATATTAAAATTTTTTAATATTTAACTTTTTTAATATTTATTTGCAGTATTAAAACTTTTAAAATCACCAAATAGTTAATTTTGTGGTCAACTTTTTCACTTACGACTTATACATTACGACAACCAAACACCGTAAAGTACAATACACTTTCCCACTTTACAATTTTATATTACCAACCAAACACCGTAAAATTTACATACATGTAACTCATTTACAATTGTAAAAGACTTTACCAATTACAACTACGAATTTCAGCCAGTTACGACAACCAAACAGACCCGGGTCTTGGAAGAAGAGAAGAGAAGGAGATGGAAGCCAATATGATAAATTGAAGGAAATTTACAATGAATTACAGTTGATGAGTGAGGTTAGAAAGACTGAATTGAAGCTAGAGTTGAAGTTAAAGCAAATGGAGAAGCAAAATAAAAATCACATCTCTTTTATAAAGACTTGCATTATTGCTTTTGTAGTATGTATATATTCTTGAACAAAATTATTGACAAAGTGATTATGTGATATATGGATGTAGTGTGCAATGCTTGTAATGATGCAATATTGAATGAAATATTTGATTTGCAGTTTAAAGAGACGAGTGAAACAATTTACAGCTTAAAATTTTTAATTTGCAATCTAAAGAAATGTGTGTTGCACTGTTGCTACTGTTAATGTTGATACAACATTAGCATTCTCGCCTGCCATAATTGCTAATTGCTGCATTTCTGGCAACAGCAGCTGTCAGAATTGCTGCCGCACAGCAACATTTTTTCTACTTAGCACTGTTCTGACAACAGCTGTTGCCTGTCAGAACTGTTAACTGCTGCTAGTTCTGACAAGCAGGTGCTAGAACTTTTGCCATAACATTTTTAGTAGTAACAGCAATAGTTCAACTCAACTCTGTTCTGACAGCAGCAAAAACAGCTGTCTGTCAGAACTGCTAACTGCTGTCAGAACTGGCAGCAACAGCTGGACTTCGATGATGCTGCTGCTGCATTTGTTGTTGTTCAAACAACAATTCTTCCTCTGCTGCAGATAGAGTTCACAATACATAGATACAGTTCATAATACACAATCCAAGTTCCACATATCACATACGTCCGAATATACACAAATAGAGTCCACAATACAAGTGATAAGTTCCACATATCACATAAGTTTAAACATACACGCTATGAGTTCACAATACACATCTCAAGTTTCACATATCATACAATTTTAAACATACACAAATAAACCACTGTTATTTTTGCTTCCCGCACTCATTTTTTCCTGTCTAATCTAGGAATCCCTCTCCAGTGACCCTCATGCTTCACAATAGTAATAACCACATTCTCCTCAGTTCTGAAATAAACAAAATCAAAAATTTCAGTAACAAAATCAAAAATTTCAACCGAGAATTGAGACAACTGATGCTAACATTACACTAGTTAAAATCCAAAACCGAGTTTATAATGTTAAACATAAGTTGATAACAACAAATATCCTAAATTTCTATTGTATCAAGACTCAAAAGAATTCGTATAATTTATAATGAAATGAAGAGGCAACAAGAGATAATATTGTCGAGCACAAGAATCTCAAAAGATTAAAAACTCTCACAGGGAGATCAAAACCCCTAAGGAAACAAATTTCTTTACTGTAGTGAAGATGAGCAAAACAAAAAAATAGTACATGATAACAACTCACTCTGATGTGTCATGCTTAAAATTAGCAAAAGCGAACCAAGTTTGAAGCTGGCTGGCTCTCTCTCTCTCTCTCTCTCTCTCTCTCTCTCTATATATATATATATATATATATATATATATATATATATATATATATATATATATAGAGAGAGAGAGAGAGAGAGAGAGAGACACACACACACAAACTTAAATGTCTATATATCTACAAACTTTAATGTAATTTATCTAGCAAACACTTGATACCACTAAAATAAAGAAGACTATCATTCATATTCACTTAACTAAGAGACCTTGTCATTATATACTAATCACACTTCAACCACATATTAAAAAAACACTATCCATCAATGATCAATGATAGAATCATATTGTGATTCAACTAAGAATCACCACACCATACAGTAACCACGATTTAAGCAAATAAACAAAGATACAAACACACTATGATGCCAATTAATCCCAAAATCCACCAAAATAATTCCCAATAATCCCAAAATCATACAATAATTCCCAAAATTCCACCCAAATTCCACCAAAATCAACACCAATTTAAACAAAATTTAACGAAATTAAACGTCTGAAACTTCAATTTGCTTTCCTTTCGTCTGTCGTGACCCCTTCAAGACGAATCTCGTCGTCTATGGCCGCAAAAGACAGTGATCATGACACCTCGACAACGACCAGGTGTGCTGCGGTGTAGCGGCGACGGTGGTAAGATCTGAAAGTGAGAGAGAGATATGAGAGTGAGAGAGAAGAGTGAGCGTGATATTTGAAAGGAGAAAGGGGAAGCGGTGGCAGGTGGTGCTGCTGCGATGGCGCGACTGCTGTGCTGGTGGATGAGAGAGTGAGAGTGAGAGTGAGAGAGATGAGAGTGAGATCTTACAGGGAAAAGGGGCAGCGACAGCGCAAGATGGCATGCGGCGCAGCAACAGCGCACGGCAGATGAGAGAGAGTGAGTGAGAGTGAGAGTGAGAGAGAGATGAGAGTTAAAAAGAGAGTGAGATTTGAAAATGAAACAGATCTGAGTGATTGAGAGAGAGTGAAAGAAAGGGGGGGATTTTATCAAATTGAGGGGTAGAATAACATTTTTACCTCTGTACCGTTACAAAATAGACTGCAGCTATCGGAGGAGGTATTTTGTCCAAACTTATAAGATTTGAGATGTGGATTTGAAATTATGAAGATTTTGGGGGTTAATATGGAATTTAAAAAATTTTCGGGTGTCGATATGACAATAACCCATGATTAAATAGTTTGATTTTAATCACTCGGCATTGTAAATGTTATAGACCAGGGGATGAGCTTCAATTCATGCATCCTATCGTGAAGTTTGCAAGGGTGGGATTTGGCTTCAAATGTCGGAACACCAAAGTCTGATCCAACACTTCTAGCATGGCAAAATGTCATCACTAATTCAGGGAGTAATATTATCAATCATCACCGGGTCAGGCAAGTATCAAGAACTTATCAACCTTGTTTCCAATTGAATTTTGTCATTGGTCACATCCATCTCACTGCTTGATGTCTTCTACAAGATTGTCAAATTTCCACTAGTGTCATCTTAATGTGTTGCTTGGAAGATTGGCTGTGGCTGTAGGTCATACAAAATTGTGATGGATGTCACTTTTAACATCTTTGGAAATTGCATCTATATTTTCATTGTCTCATTCTTCCAATTCACCAGTTTGAAGAATAAATTCATATAAGAAATTAATGTTTATATATCTATCTTTTCTAAAAGGTCTCATCAGTAAATAAATATTTGCAAGATTTCTGATTTTTCATGTCCCTCATTTCATTTACAAGCTAAAATTGGGATACTGATTTTTATGAGTACCACACTTAGGAATAACAATCAGAACAACAAAATCAAAGCGAACCATTCCTCTAATTGCAAAGCATAAGCATATCATTTATTCCAATAAGCAAGGCACTCCCATTACACATTCAAACACAACAACAACACTATCAAATCATTCATATTCAAAGAGAGCACAAGAAACTCACCTGCCATTTCATCATCGTCTCATCCTTCACTTGCTCGCCGTGCCCAGCTCCTTGTCAATCTCCACCTTCGCCGTCTCGAGGTCCTCATCCAAGAAGATGTCCCAATCCCCATCCCACCTTATGAAAAACTCGGTGTCCTCAAAGTAGTTCACTCTGTGCACATCCCCAGCCGGCGTGAACAAGTAATCCCCATCGTTGAGTTCATAGCTCTCCTTCTTGTCCAAATTCCACACCTTTTTCCTCCCCTTCATCACCAAAACGTCGTGACCAAACGTGTGGTGATGCGCCGGCTCCACGCTCCCCGCCTTGAACTTAACGATCGCTGACGTCGGGCTCTCCCTCACGATCTTCATCTCGGCCCCAGGCATTATATCCACCGGATCAAACGAAATATTCTTCCTCAGGCAGCAGATAGCACAGTTGGATGATAAAAATGGGATCTTTTTCATCTCGGAGACGGAATCGTCGAGGAATTGTTGGAGATCGGAGGGCCAGGGGGCGTCGCCAGAGGCGGGGCAGGGGATTTGAAGGGGGTGTTGAGCCAGGCATCGAGGATCTCGACGGCGGCGGAGGGGGGAGTGGACATGCCGGAGACGGAGAGGACGTTGCAGTTGTTGATGGATCTGGTGTTGACGGCGTCGGCGACGGAGGAGCAGGTGGCGGCGTAGACGCCCGGGTGCTTGTTGGCGAAGATGGAGACGCCGACGCCGGTGCCGCAGGCGAGGAGGCCGCGGGCCGAGGGGTCCTTGGAGGTGCTGACGTGGCGGCCGACGAGATCGGCGATGGCGTAGTACTTATCGACGCCGAGGTCAACGAGGTCGATGTTGGGGAGAGAGCGGAGGTGGGCGACGAGGGCGTCCTTCAGGGAGCAGCCGAAGGAGTCGGCGCCGGTGAAGATCTTGATGGATTTTGGGAGGGCGGTGCCGTCCTCCGCCGCGGCGGTCTGGTTACCCGCCATTATCGCGAGAGAGAGGGGGGGGGGGGGAGATTTCGAGAGAGAGGAGCGGACTGATGAAACCGGTGACGTGGCTACACACACACACAGAGAGGAAGAGGAGTGGTGGGCCTTGCGAATTGACTATGGAGTTTGGCTGTAGTAACGGAAATGCCACTGTGGCAAGTCTGAATGAACGTTGACATGAAATATGGGAACATTCATTCACCAAATTAGAAATATATATTTGTTTAGTTGTGATGGTCAAAATCTGCCACTCATGTCATCATGATAGCAACTAAAAATCTCTTTCAATTTGAAATTATTTCAGAAACTCCTCCTTGCTTCGAAGATACTTCCGCCTTGATAGCTTCGATGCTCCCAATCGTCCTAGAGTCCACCCTTTCTTGAGACTTTAGCTCCGCACAAGTTAACCTCAGCAACATATCATTCTTGATCTCCACCTTCAGTTACACGCATAGATCATGTGGTGACGAAGATTACGTTCTTACCATTTGCCCCATGCACGCAGATCAAATGAAGAATAAATGGATCTCTCCTCTAGCAAGAAGGGAAAAATCTTTCCTCTCCCCCAAAAGCACAACACTGAGATTCTGGCATTGGAGCCATGTAATTCTTATAACCAACAGATTATAGTGGATTCTTCTCACTCTTCCCGTAATTTATTTTTTCCAATTTGGGCTTCATGTAAGAAACCATGTGTCTCTTTGGTGTTATGCTTTATTTTCTCTCACACTCTTGATCCACACTCAACTCTTCTCTCGCTTGTAACGAGGATCGACCATCCGATCGCTCGCGGTGAAAAATCTCCACCACTAGCTGGTGTTTTCATTGAGATCTCAGTCCCAACATTCAAATTTCTCCTACCAAACTCATCCTCAAAAGGCCTCTCCAACGAGCGATGGCCCCGAAAAAGCCGACAAAAGAACCACCTCCAAAGGTAAATCCGTTGCCACCACTGGGGGTATCATTTCCCCGAGCGGCTTCAGCCTCAGTCCTATCGTGGAAGATGCTATCTTCGTACCTTCACAGGGGCAGCTGAAGAAATCCACCCGCCATTAACTTATGAAACTCAACTCGTCCAAATGTTCACTGACATGTGAGAGGAGATGGCAAAGCAGCTAGCCTTGTTCGACTGTGAGCGTGAGCAAATGACACATGATTGAGAAAACAGAACCCGTGAACAGGAAGAGATGAAGTGGCTAAACGACCAACTACTCGCCCAGATCACGGCCCCTCAGACCACCCGAGGACCGCCTCCATTGCCAGAGAGGCTCACCCGAAAATAAAATAAGAAAAATTTAGTGAGAATGACCCAAAACATAGATGGGTTTAGTGAAAATTAACATATAACTTTAAATAGTTCAATATATACTAGTGCAACCTACATTATTATCAAATAGAGGCATTACATTCCGCATTCAATCTACAGATGGTATCCGCTATAAGGGAACAAATACAAAAACAAATGATCTGCATCTGCTGTATATGCATCATCTAAGATTCTTCCTCAGCATACCAGGGGATCTAGCAATATCCACTTGTATTCCATAAAACCGGTCAATTTAACATTTTTCATTTACATTCCTAGAGAATAAAAGCTCATAAAATAAAATAAAATAAAATTTAAAGAGACAGAGCATAAAACTAACATAAATGGAAGACATATTTATCTCATGGCTGCCCTTTAATTTGTGCTAATACCTCTTTTTTGATATCATCTGTAAGGTATGTTGCATTGAACTTATCCTTTTTGTAGTACAAAAGTATAGATCTCCAATGCAACAATTTCTGCAGATTATCTTACAGACACTACATATGAGCGCCAGAGAATACTTACATCAATTTTCAAGACGCTCTGCCGAAAATCATTTCAACACCATCCCTCGGTCTTGGGTGAGGTTGGAATACCATACCAGCATCCGGATTCAGAAGCTCCCACCTGCAAACTGAATACAATTAGTAAGATGCCTCTTATGCAACCATGACCATCGAGCATGGCCTGTCTGTTTATTAGTCCTTTGGCAAGTCCTATTAAAGGAAAGATTCGGCGCCACAGCTACACGAGAATTCATCTTATAGACTGATCTCATTTCTTAGAATTCACTATTAAGCCTGCAAAATTTTCTTTTTATGTTCTCAACAGATTATGCATTCAAGGAACATATCTTACCTGTACTTACAGCATGCATGGTATAGGAACATCATCACTTGGACCCTCGCAAAGTTGTTGCCTGGACAATATCTTGGTCCTCCCCCAAAGACTGAGTAAGTTCCAGCTTTTGGTTTAAAATCCTGCATTCAATCATTTATACCTGTTATTTGTTTCTTATTTATATTTTATGTCCGATTCATTTCACAAATCAACAAATCAAGATCATAACTAGTTTAATGAATTTGAATGGTATCTTATTAAAAGACTTAAATGGTATAATAAAGGATAATAGAATACATACATCCCATCTGTCCGGCTTGAAAGTTAATGGATCAGCAAAGTATCTAGAGTCTATGTGAAAGGAACGAATCCATACAATAACCTTCCAGTTCTTTGGAAACTTGTAACCTGTTGGATTATGAACAAGAAAAAATGAACAAAAATAAACAAACAATAATAATAACACCATATGTGCATGGAAAACAACTGCTTAGTTGAGCATCCTCAGCAGTGCATGAATAAATTAAACAAATTCAACTTTTATGAATATTATCATAATCGCGTGATTCGCATGCCTGTCCATGGATGAGCAAGGTAATAATAGGTTCTAGCAGAAGTGTAGTGATCTACTTTACTACCCTCAAGAAATTTTTTCCCACAGAAAGCAAATGTCCGTATGAAACTCTTGAGAAGTGAAAATAAAATCATCATACTTACCATTAATGACTACATCATCTTTCACAACAGTTCGGAATATAAAAGGCGAAACATTTGCTAGGCGAATTAGTTCCTCTGCCACCTTTGAGGCGTACTTCATACTTTTTATATTTTGAGCCGTAAGAAGCTCATCTTTAGACTTCTGCTTTTGTATCAATCTTGTCTCTTCCTATAACCACATGGAACGATAATTAGATCCACAGACGAAACCAACACCCAAACAATAATCATCAATGAAGTCATTGTTCACCTTGAGCTTCTCAAGTATCTCTGGGTATTTAGCCAAATAGTATAGGCCCCATGTCATTACATTAGATGTAGATTCATAACCCCCCAGAATCAATGAAACAATATTCTCTGTAACCTCCACTTCATTCAATTTACTCCCATTCTCATCAACAGAATCCATCAAGATTTGCAAGAAATCGTGCTTTTGAGTTCCATGCTCTTTCCTCTCCTTGACTTCATTCAATAAGATATCGGACAATTTCTTTCTGCACTGAGCATTGCAAACGGTATTGAAAAACAGAAGAAAAGGGGAGAAAAGAAACATGAGCTCAGAATTATATAAAGTGTGTCCTGTCTATAGTTTTCATGTTTATTTTGTTCTCAAGAAAAGGTTCTGCTTTTATTTGCAAACAGAAAACAATCCTAAACAATAAAATTTGTTGGTTGCACCTTGCTCAATCTCCCCCTAGACATGCCAAGGTGCTGTTAACAGATAGATTCAGACTACCAGTCTACAATATATAAAACAATACTTTTCTCTGAATTTCCTGTGAGAGTGTTACCTTGAGAGCATGGTGGAATGCTGTTCCTGGAATGTTGACTGTCATTGATCGGAATCCGCGCATAAGTCCCCTATACAAAGCTTCCATGGTATTTAGAAGTTCTTTCGACTTGAAGCTGATGAGTGCATCACATATGTTGCGAAATGTCATCTGAAAGACAAATATCCATTTTAGTATCCAATTAATCTCCATGCTTGACAACTTGCCTTCTTGATTTTGCAGTAATAAAAAGCATTCTCCCGCCAGAAATTTCATAATCCATAAATTCACACCAGTCAAAGAACTAATGTTCGGTTGAAAAAAGCCATAATTTTGGTCATGTTTCCCTGGAGTTTTCGTGATATTGAGTTGTGCTCCATAACCCACCCCATTTTGATGGGGAAAAAGCTTAGATCATGACAATGAGCAACTTTTCCTTCTTGACAGATAAAGTAAGGGCCAAGGATACTCGGGAGGAGGAGGATAGTTAGCAGAAGGACAAGGAGAAGACTGTTTCTCGTAGCCTCCACCCAAATAAGCATTTCATCAGCAAGCCATTTTGCAGTTACCGTGGCCTGTTGACTCTATTATACTTCACCAGTGCAGCTACTTCAGTTGTGAAAGTATTCTTACTTCTAGAGAATACCTGACTTTTGTTTTTCAAATTTGGCAACACTTCCATATTTTAAGGGATCAGGGGTTATATAGTTTCATGTTCTTTTTCTTTAGTATCTCTTGTAGTAATACCAGTTTGAAGATGCCTAGGCTCCCCTGAACTACTACCATTTTTGTTGTTGTTGCTGCATGATATTGTCTTTAATGAAACAGGCAGTCAAGGTTCACTTTTTCCCAGGGGAGAAAGTAACCAAGGCAGCGAATCTGAGGGCTTCTGTGAAAAATAGAGTTTCAAATTGTAGGGGTAGGGATTTGGTTTCTTCTTAAGATGTTTTGATTTTTGACATATTTTTAAGTACTTAGGTAATTGCCATAAAAAGATTGAATCAACTGTCTTTAATCATAGAAGTTTATGAGATGGAGTAAAGTAAAACCTAAGATTAGCACATGAGATCTCTATGATAACTTACAGCTTTGGTTTCTTCAAATGCAACTATCTTTTTCTTGGAGGCCCAATCTTCTAAAGCTGAGATAAATATCGGCTGTGCAGTAGTTAGATGGGTTTCAAGGGCCCTAGGACTATTGAAAGCTTCCATCAGATGCCTCCTTATCTTCTTGTGCCATAATCCATCAATAACAGGCACCGCCGAACTTCCCAAGAGCTCAGTAGAAGGCCAACCAGGGCCGAAACTCCCATCCTCTGTCCTGCTTCCTAGAATTTGCTTGTTCAACTCTGGGGAGCATGAGACTATTACTGGATACCCAAATAAATGGGTTCTATAAACACCAGTATCCCCATACCTAAATAAGAAATAACAGGAAAGAATAAGGTTATGACTACCACCAAATGTTCTGTTCCACATTACAGTAACTGATCAACAACATAAGAAATTCTTGAAGAAAAAGATAAGCTAATTTATTTGAGTTTTAAACAAGATGAATGCAGAAAATAATGTCTCCGTCCTTGGAATATGAGTAGAATATTGGGAGAAAAAAAATATTGTACTTACGGTAACTGACATGGAAAAAAATCCATTCCAACTGCCTACACTCACTGACTGACTGACCAATTCTGTATAGAACTCAATCACATCCCCTCTTGAATTACCATATCTGACTTCGCAGAGTTCTTTATTGCTGTGAGTCATGGCTTACTAGATATGCCAGTGTTAATTTTTTTCTCATAGTCAATCAGTGATGCAACTATTAAAAGAATCTTTGATTTGTCTGGTAAGTTCTGAGCACAAGGAAATAATATTCCTAAAGAATCTAAAGGGCTTAACATATGGGAGATCCTTGGAATGGCTTCTAATTCTCTATTACTTGGCACCCTTCCGAGATGCATTGTAGAGAATTATCTCAACAGCTCACAAAATAAGTAATGGAGTCTCTCCGATATTTAACTTCAACCAGATTTATGTATAAGTAATTGAAAGATCAATAATTTCAAGATTTTTGGATATCAATTTGTGTCTTCCCAATAAGTGGGCAACCTCTAACAATAGGTCCTACAAAATTTTCCAATCAAGCATAACACAGCTTCTGGTAGATCACTCTTCATTATAGAACATTTAACGATATGACAACCTGGTACTTTGATTTCTTAGGAACTAGTGAATATAGATCTTTCTTGCAATAAAAGTTTTCTCAAATTATTGCAGTAACAATTGACTCTTCGCTATTTTGATCACACTACTTTTTTGACGAACAAATTTTTCACTCATGGCCTTCCTTGGGGGGGAATTTGAAATTTTGGATGGCTGTGATACTTCAAATTCTGCCTTAAGGCTTCAGTCTCACATTCAACTAAGAAGGTAGTCTCACGTAAACTAGCAAAATCAATTTTTATTGGCTAAATAATCAGATAATAGCCAATACCTTAACTTAGATTGACATTTAGAGGTGTTGCATCTGTAGAGTCAGAAATGAGGAGTTTTCTAGATACAATGTAGAGATCTATTCCTCCTATAGCAGTACAACCACTCTTGTAAAAGTATAGCCAGTAATCATGTTGCAGTGATGTTGGTTCTTACTGTGTAACCTAAACATTCAAATCCAAGCAAACAATACGTGTGGTCTTAGATTACTGTCAAAGTTCATGTGAGTTATACTTTAGACACAACCTGAAAATACAGATAATAGATCATATCTAATGTAAACAAAGACAACTAATCTAATCTATCCAATTTTGAATGAACATAGTGACGAATGCAGATATCTAATATCCACACATTTAGAACTCTGATACAAATCTAAAGTGAATTCTGGCAATTTCCACATATGCATCCAAATTGAGAATACTATCTCTATCAGTAATCTCTGAATACTCATTATAGATTTATAATCGGCTATAAGAGGGAGGTGCATTCAGTGGACTATACAACAGCCATAATTTATTGGAGAACTAGTTCATGCGATTATATGCATTTTCTCTTTTGTACAATAAGGGATTAAATTTGAAGATGTATTTACCTATCAGTATATGACTCAGTCAATCCAAAACGAGGTTTGAACTATCGCATAATACTTATAAACTGATATTGCAAATATATCCGAAACGGTACCAACATCACTAATATAATCAAGACCAAATGGCTGATCTTTTTTATATTGCCTATCCTGATACAAAAAACCTACAATTGAACCGCTATCAATACCGAGAGTATAAACCTTGATCCAAACCCTTATTCTCAAGTCTATCAGACCCATTACATCCAACGTAAGACTATATTAGAATTATGTCTTACATTCTTCTCCAAATACTAAATCATGTTAGAATCCATGCTAATTTTAGCATTTGACTATGTCACTAAAGATGCTGCCTTGTTCTGATAGCTATCCTAGAGAAATTAAAATTCAGTTCATAATTTTTTTGCAAGTAATCTTCAATTCTCACCCCCCCCGCCGGCTTAAGGGAAATGCCATCATTTAAAACCGACAGTACATTTCAATCTAATTGCATGTTCAAGAAATTAAAAGGTTACCTCAATTTCCTCTTTGCGATGAAATCATCGGGCCTCTTCGCGAACTTGAAGCACCACAAGAAATCCAGCATCTCCCCCAGCAGCGGCCAGCCCATGGACCCCGGCGGCAGCCCGGGCCCGGCCGGCCTCGCGAACCGGCGGTCATTGAGCCACCTCGCGAACCAACCCAAAAGGGAAAGTGTCACCACGCCGACAGCGACACAGAGTCCGACGACCTCGACCTCCATTGCTCTTCTCCGTTATCAAACGATGATGATGATGAATGAGGTTGACTTTATAGTGCGATGAGGTTCATACGGTGAGATTACCCCCGGCAACAATTTTTTTTTTTGTGGGGGGAGAAGGGAGGAGGTATGTTCACCGAATTTGGACAAAAGGGAGCTCTCCTCTCCTCTCCTCTGTGCAGTCCATCCTCCCTGCTGGGGTTTTTTCTTCCCTTCTTTTCAACATTTCATGAATTCAATTTTTTTTTTAGTAGTAAGCCGGCTCCTTTTTTTTATATATAGAAAATAAGTGATGTAAGAATTTAAATCTCAAATATTTTACTTGGCTCTTGAAAAAGATGCTATTTAATACTAGGAGAATGAATAATTATCTATTTAAAAAAGGATGACACCTAGTTTAGCCTTTCATAATTCTTGGTGATCCGTGGTTACTATACTTTGTCACGTGTTTGGATGTAAGGAATCCGAGTGAAGTGAGGAAGTGGGGAAGTATAATTGCTCATTTCCCTATCTATCCAAACACCGGAAAAGGAAAATAAGAAAACCCCCTTTTCCCTTTTTCATCTCTCTTTTACACAACCATTTTCTCACTTCCAGAGTGCTACAGTTAATTTTGTGGTCATGTAAATCTCATTTATAATAAGTTATAGCATAAAACAGTTAATTTTTGGTCATGTAAATCTCACTTGCATTCTAATTACAATCTATTTTTTATTTTTCTTAATTAATTTTTATTTTAATATTATTTTGCGGTCAACTTTGTGGTCAAATTTTTCATTTTCACTTTTCATTACCATCCAAACACCGGAAACGACAAAACATTTTCCAAACCACACTTCCCAACAACCATCCAAACACCAGAAAACTTACTACTCATTTCCCTTTTTCCTAAAGGAAATAAATCTTACTTCCTACTTCCTCACTTCACACCAATTCCTTAAATCCAAACAGACCCATAATCAAACCCCATATATAAAAAAAAAATATGTAGAATAATCATTAAGAAAAGAGAAAATGCTTTAAGTTTAGCATATGTTTTCACAATACGAAATGACTTCTGGATATAGAGTGTATTTTTTTCACAATTTTTTAAACTTTTATCTTTGTATAAGATTTTATTTCTCCTCGGAGTCTTATTTCTCAGTCTAAGAGTTATACCTACTATCCTTCTTCTAATTTAGCCCAAATTTAATAAGAGAGAAAAAGTAAGAGAAAAAAGAAAGAAAATTATGGGCCCAAGTCTCAAGCTTAATTGTGGACCTTGGGCCAGAGGCCAGCCACTTATAGGCCGCCCATTTTGTGAATATACCAGCCTCAAGAACCACAATAATAAGAGATAAAGAAAAATGAAGCAGAGAGGAGAGGGAGACCTGTGAGAAAAGAAAGAAAGACATGGCTTTATCTTTGAAAACCCCTTCATCCCCTCCCTCGTTCCCACCAACACAACCAAATCCCAATTCAAAACCCACCAGGTAATTTAAAAAAAAAAAAAAAAAATCTCAAACTCCTTCAATTTCTGTTTTTTTTTTAAAAATTTGTTTTGTTACTGCAGAATAATAATAACAATCTCGAATTTGGCCGGTGGTCTTGCCGGAAGCAGGGGATTCACCCAGAGTTTTTCGAGGACGCGAAGGTGCGCTGCGACGGTGAGCTGGTGATGACGACGGGTGGGACCCAGAAGGAGTACAGCGTGGACGTGTGGTCGGGCAACCACCCGTTCTACCTCGGGAACCGGTCGGCGATGCTGGTGGACGCCGACCAGGTGGAGAAGTTCCGGAAGAAGTAGGGCGAGCTCTCGGACCTGATGGAGATCCCCAACCTCAAGGGCGAGATCCTCCTCCCTCAGAAGAAGAGGTCCGCCGCCGCCAAAGGCAAAGGCAAGAAGAAGTAGTAGTACAAGAGGAGGTCTTCGATATATCATTGAGTTAAATTGTGTTTGATACCATGAAAATGTTTGAAATTTATATTGGCTACTATCTGCTATATGTTTCCCATATCTAACTTAGCTGCTCTCTAATAGTTGGAGGAAAAATTGATCAAAGTAAAATTGAAGCATGAAACATTATCATAATTATATCTTTGGTCGATAACTTTTTCTCTCAGTCATTAACGCAAACACATTGCATGACAAGAAAGATTGTGAATTGGGCCGCTCGTGAAGTGGGCCTCATAAGGCCTTCTCATTTAGGGCCGTTATTGTAAAAAATAAAAAGGCCACCGGTTCAAGCGGAGGCTCCCAGGCCTCTAATTTTGGCGGGCTGGACCTTGTTTATCCAGAAATATGAAGAGGTTAGGTCTCTTTTGTTATTATTTTTATATTTTTATTTATAAACTGGGGAATTAAGGCGCAAAAGGTATCAATTTGGGCTGAAAGTTTGGATGATTGTAGGCTCAAAAGACTCGGTTGACTGAGAGTGCGAAAGTGAAACATTTTCAGTTCTTTCGGATATTTGCTTAGGTTAAAGTTGATCATTTACCTGAGAGTTCTTACACTTCTCACTTCAGCATTCAAATAATTTTAATAGCCTTAGCTATTAAAAGAGAAAGGTGGACCTGATATTTATGAATAAATAAATTATTCATCACCTTATTTTTTTTTTTGCCTTTGCAGACAAATAAATGCTCTTTTTCACTAGCTTCCTAATAAAAATATATTTTCACACTCGGAAAAATAAAATAAAAAATTTACTTTCACATTTTAATGTTACACATTCCTCTATAACTCGAAAACACGAATCAGTAATACGAGATAACAACCAAAGCACCTATTTCACTTTAATTTTTGACCATTTGAACAGAGTCATCTGGAATGAAGAAAACAAAACAAAAAATTGAAATTAACAGGTATTAAACAATTTAGAGATGGTCAGCTTGAAAATATTGATAATTAATGACGTTAAAATTTATCAGAAAAAAACTTTATTAATAGGTGATTGTAGAACTTAAAGTAGGTTTAATTTGGTTTTTTTTTTTTTTCCCTTTCATATGATTTGATTTGGACTCTTAAACTTTGGGCAGCAGCCAAGATTCAGGAGTGGTGACGGAATCGCCCGCAAGGTTGCAGTTGTCACTGGTTGCCGTCCACGTGTTAGGCTGAGGCTGCACCGCAGTGGGGCCCACTGGAGTGAGGCGAATCACGACGCCGAACAGCGATGCATATTGCATACACACGAACACACGTATATGAGTTCTGTGGCCACAAACTTCCAAGTATCGCTTTCTTCCGGTGGTCCCTTTCGGTGTCCGTTAAATTCGACGGCCCCGTTCGATTTTCGTTACAGTCATGGTCTGTAGTCGACAGCGGGGATGAACTTTGACAACGAGGTCTTTCTCGTGTAGATTGATGGGCGAGCCGTTTGCTGTCGTGTCAGTCTCACATGGTGGGACCCACCTACAGGTGACATGTGAAAGGGAGTGGAAGTGTCGCAAAACAATCGTTTTCTGGAGATTTTAGGAATTTTGTATTTCTTATTTTAGTATTAGTTGAGAATTTTTTGGTCCCATATTTTTAGATTTTATTCACTCATTGTCATCTGCTTACAGAATTATTATTATTTAAAATCTTTTTTATCACAAACAATAATAAGAGTGACGTGGCAATTGTATTGGAGGTAATAATAATAATAATAATATTAATGATTTTTTCTAAAAAAAATATATGATTGGTGGTAATAACAATGATGCTCACAATAATAGTAATGAGAAAGACAATAGAAACGACATAGCAGCAGTGATAATAGCGATGATGGTAGAGATGTGGAGACTCAATGACGATGTTAGTAATGACATCAACAACAACAATGACAGTGAAAAACAAGAAAGTGGAATTATAAACCCTTTTTTTAAGATACTCTTGACCAGTGTTTTAATGATCAAAGAATTTATTAGAAATATAGCTTGAGACTGCGCACAACCAAATACACTAAATAAATGGGACATTGCTCTGCTTATAGAAATCAAATTTTACAATGATATTTCTTATTCTTCTCTGCCTATGACGATTGTATGGAGCCAATTGTACCTACAAAATATTGGAGTAATACCACTAAAGTTTATAAAACTATATAACAAATTCTTTTAGTTAATGTAAAACAATTTTTTTAGAATTATGAAGACGCCCACTAACTTTTCCCCATCTCAAGGTCTTATGGGAATCAGTGTGGACTCTAGATCCCTGTTCTATTTATGAGAAACATGCTCACCTCTGTGGCTGCTCCATTTCAATCTTTCACAAACACTTTCTAAATTTTTGTTCTAATACCAACGAAGTTTGAGAAGCCTTCAGGTAGGTTCTTACTCGAATACTCAAGCAAGTAACTCGAATTCACAAGCAATTTACTCGAATTCACAAGCAAAGATTGACAACTCGAATCCACAAAGAATATAAGAGGAAATTCAAAGTTTATTGATTAAAAGTTAATACCAAAATAAAAAATGCAATAGCATTTTTATAGACTTACAAAGAGTCCTAATCTAATTATAAAATATTAAATTCAAAATTAAAAAAAGATAAGGTCAATCAGAGCCCAATTTAGACTTAAAAACAAAATCCTAAATAAACTCAGTTCATCTGGTGGTCGACCGTCCGAGTGACTAACTTTGAGACTTGGCTCTCTGGTCTTGCTCCTGCTTCTGGCCGATTAACCGGGCGGTCGACTAGGTAATTAGCCTCCTCCTTTCTTCTATGCTCTGATGTCAGTCGGTCGACCGGGCGATCAATCGACGCTTTCAGCATGATTTCTCGGTCGATCAGAATGTCGAGCGAGATCTGCGTTTAGTCCTATGTTGAGCCTAGTCTTTACATCAGTCCCTCCCTCTTTAAAAAACCTCGTCCTCGAGTTCCGATCAACTTTATTGCATAGGGATATGAGTTTAGCTGTCTTTTCTTTAGTCTAATTTGGAGGAGATGGAACTTGTCTCATGGCAACTCTTTTATTCTTCCAAGTGAATTTATATAAATATATAATTTCCACTGGATTTCAACAATTCTACTAACGGGCAGCATACACAAAAAATATTATTGTGTTATATAATTCCACATACAATTCAATGGCTCCAATAATGAAATTCCCAAATCCGTGCATAATTCATAGAATCCAAAATTTCTAATAAGCATATTATCTAAATGTTCAATAACCAACAAAGAAAACAACCTCAATACAAACAACATAAAAAATAAGTTCTCTCCCCCCAACCAAATAAAGTTGATTAAATCTAATTTAATCAGGCTTGCTTTCCTCTATACACAAATCAGGATATTGAAATGATTCCTTTCTTTCCACTTTCTAATGCATTAGTAGATTTAGTTTTTTTTTTTTGGGACTAATTGAGCCCAAAAATAAAACATAAAAAATTAAAAAGAAAGAGAGGGGGAAAAAAAATATTCGCAACCTTCCATGTGTAAAACAGCATGGTACTTAGATAAAATAAAGCCATAAATTTCAACATATATAATCCCTCAATTGATTACAGATTTTAGTTTTTTTCATTCTTTTTTTTTTAATTTACTTAGTCCCATTCATGTATCATAAAGCCGGGCGTCTGACTATGGATTGATGAAGAAGATTGACAGTGCAAGAGTTCAATGTCCAGGTAAAAAAAAAGGTTATAGAGCTTGAATTTTATGGACATTGGAAAACTTTTTTGCCTTTCTTTAGCAATTGATTTAATTATTATATGATACACTTATCATGCAGGCATATTTATTTAATGACCACTGGGAGGATATTGGAACAATTAAGACTTTCTATGATGCAAATATGGCACAAACTGATCAGGTTTGTCTGCCTACAAAACTATTGGTCACAGACTGGTATTGTTTACAGGATATTTTTGGCAATTTTTTTTTTTTCATCAAAAGGATTTTGGCAAAGATTTCTGATTTTGAAGCATCCAAACATGATGAATTTCAATTTCTCTGTGTTCTGGATTAATGCAGAGTACAGTCAGTAGTTTGGGTTTACAATTTGCACAAACTCCGCCTTGAGTTATTTTTGTAATATTGAACCTGTTCACTCGTTGTTGTGAGAAGTAGCTTGTTTTACTGATTTTGAGTTTTGTTCTTTTGTTGCAGCCTCCAAAGTTTCAATTTTTATGATCCAAAATAAGTGTGCAGATTGAGGATGCAACTATATCACATGGTTGCTTCTCACGTGAATGTAGTGTTCAGTTCTACTTGAAGGTATATCACTCATTATTGTGGAGTATCCTATGCCTTGTAAGTTGATTTTATTGAAAATATCTCTATATTGAAATGAATGTGCCCCAAATTTGAGCTTTCAGGATACAATGATGATGGGTGCTGACTATTAAGAAACTGAAACTGAGATGGCATCTCTTCTGGCCGAGGGTAAGGTTACCATTGGCGGAGGAGAGAATACGAAGATCAGGTAAGATCTAGAAAGCATTGTTATTACAGTATTATTCACATCGAACTTACAGATGGCAAATTTTATGAAGATTCTTCCTTTTCTATTACATGGGAATTGCATCATTGACATGAACGCTAGAATTGGGAAAAATGTGCTTATCGCAAATAAAGATGTGAGTACCTACTCTCCTAATTACATTGTCATTGAGAAAAAGGAGCTGAAGTGAATAGAATTCTGTTCATTTTTCTTGTGTGTGTGTGCTCATCTTTTTATAACAGGGTATTCAAGAAGCTGATAGGCCAAGCGAACGGCTCTACATCCGATCTGGAATCGTAATCGTACAGAAGAATTCTACCATCAAGCATGGGACCATAATGTAGAAGCCCTTGGATTCCTGCTGAGCATGCATTTGGTATGAGTGATTGTAGCGAGTTAACGAGCAAGGTGTTAAATATATGCTGCAAATATGAAGAACAAATATGAGGCTGTCTAAATAAAGTGAGCTGGGAATTACAGATACATCCATGTATGTCAACTAAAAGTCACAATATCAGTTCAGATCTTTTGTAAAAACGATAATGGACAGCGTATGTACCATTTCTGTAAACAAGAGGCGCATCTCCAATTTTGTAGCTTTCGGATTGTCTAGCATTGCCAATGTTAATGTCATATTGAATGATTGATCGCTTGCATAATTGGAGAATAATTTGTTATATTCGTTGGTGATGGTGATGGATGTAACTGGTAATGAACTATAACGCAATAAGAGGTATTTGTCTTCTCATTCAATGGAATTATTTGACTCTGAGAAGTCTGCTGCATATAAAAGAGAAGACATTTTGCTGTGGGAAATTGCAGGCATATCATATAACTCAGGCACAAATTCACTCATATCTCAGGCACAACCATCATTCACAGAGTCAAAATACAAAACATATTCACATAACTGATTTCCAATCATTGACAAAGAAATATATAGAATTCTCCATTCAAGTTTGATATCAACCTAACATAAGAGGAGATGCCTACAAGCCACTCCATACAAATTAAAAAGAAAGAAACAAATAAAACAGTTTCTTCACTCAACCATCTGTATATTGCATATCCTACCAGAAATTGCTCTTCTTGGATGAAAGATAAAACATCTCAAAGAGAACATCAGCTTGATGATAAAACCTATCCTACTCAACATAACAACAGTCTGACACCTTATGTTAGTTTCCTACATCCTTTCCCTTGTTTGAAGCCTGCCACTGCTTCCTCCTTATTTCTTTTGCCTGCTTCAACTTCTCAATGTTCCTCATTCTAGCATACAACTTGCCGAGGTAATGAAGCTTCCGAGATTGAATAGTGATAACATTGGCCGTCGAGGGGTTCTCATTGAAAACAATTTCATACCCATCTCTGTAGTTGTCCATCCCCTGTGTCAGGAGCTGCCAGAAGAGACCACCAGCAGTGGCACCGCCAGTCCTCGCTGACCTGTAGATTTTAGTGTAGACGGTATTGAACAATGCATCTCTCTGTGAGTTGCTGTATCCAGGGTCTTTCCAGGATTTCCCGAACTCCGTCAAGAACAATGGCTTCTTGAGGATGTTGCGAGCGTCTTGTATGTGGGTATCGAGCCAGGTGTTGAGGAATGCAAGCTGTTGTTCATCATTTGTGTTGGCCAACCTGCTCATGACATTTAGAGACAATTAGCATAGAAAGTGAAAATGGCACTAAAAGCATTAGACTTCAAGAAATGTCGCCACCATTGGTCTGGATATGAATGAAGGGTGGCGAAATCGATGCCAGGAATTTGGTTGTTGGATATGAAATCAGTTCCCACTTGAAATCCAGCATTGACTTGCTTCATCTGAGGTGAAGATGAGCCATAGAATCCTTCTAATCCAGCTTCCAGCAAGTGATTGCTGTCTATGGACTTCACATGAGCAGCCATTTCTGTAATCCATGACTATAGGCACAAGAAGCAAAAAAGAGATTTTGGCATAAGTTTTTAAAATCCATCAACACATATTTTGAAAATTTGAAAATGATCGAATATGTTATGTCAGAAAATGAAAATCACTTTATCTAAAAGCTTTAGTTATTGAATTGTGGGCTAACAATGATATCAAGCATGGTTTGAAATCCTAGTACTGGTATGAGTATCAGCCAATGATTTTTAGTATTAATGTTGGCAACATCGACCATCAATATCGGCAATATCAACTCTGATATCAGCCGATTAATAGGCTCGACACTGTATCAGGCACTTCATAATCCAATATATATATATATATATATATATATATATATATATATATATATATATATATATATATATATATATATATATATATATATATATATATATCAAAATCTGTAGATATTTAAAACCATGATATCAAGCTAATTCAATTAGCTTCCTTTTTCATTCCTATCACTTGCTTACCTGTTTTCTTTCCCTTCCTATAACCAATATAGCTTTTACATTTTCAAACCTTCAAGAGGGGGAAAAAGTAGGAATATAACTTTATGTTTTCACTTTTCCTTCCTTTCACTTTCCCTTTTCATAAGCATGGAGAAGAAAATTTTCAGCTCACTTCTTTCCTCATTGACCAAACAAGAAGAAAGATTTTTTTTTTTTTTTTTTTCACTCACTTTATTCCCCTTGCTTTCACTGAAGCTAACAAAAACCCCAAAAATAGTTCCCAACTCTTTAGAAATAGTGTGTTAATCTTTAAAAATTCTAAGTGGAAAGAAGGGTAATATACCTAAGTTACTTTTGCTAGTCAGTGGATTCTTCTTGGAAAAAAGTTGCAAAAGCATTTAGAAACCCGCATATGTGAATCACTTCAACATGGGTGGAGGAACAAATAAAATCCTCTGAAATAAACATGACATTTTGCTAACCTGTATGCTATTTCCTGATAAATCTGAAGGGCATCTGGGCTCATTCATCAGCTCCCATGCAAAGATTGTTGGGTCATCCTTATAAGCAACCCCAGTTATGGTGTTGTATCTTGTGAGCACAGCCTTCATAACAAGAATCACAAAATTTATAAACGAAGCATAAAAAAAAAAAAAAAATAGAATTTTGTAAGGTGGACTAAGAACAGGGTTTTTTTTTTTTTTTTTTTTTTTTTTTTTTTTTTTTTTTTTTTTTTTTTTAGAATTTCTCAAAAAATGGGGTTTAATTTAAGAACAAGAAATTAGTTAAGGTTCACTAAGAAACAGATAGTTTTGCTAAACCCTTTCTTCACATAGGAGCAAAAACCCTTACAAGAATTCATGGGAAATTTTTGATGGGGAACCAAATAAACTAGCTTAAAATATATAGATTAATTTTGCCCAAAATAAGAGGAAAACAAATAATTAAGGAAAGAGATGAGAATATGAGTACTGAAAACAAGTGAAACCAAAAGTGATTTCACTAAAAACTATTAGTAGATACTAATTCTAAAATGTAAAAACAAAAGAACAAATTGAAGAAGAATCAAGATTAGAGAGCTATATGGATTATTATTAATAAGAACATTTCATCCAGATTTCCAAATTTGTAATAATTAATGATAAAGGAAATCCATCCTATATTTTAATTTATTCGCAAAATCTAGAATCAGACAGAGAGGTAATGTCATCATTTCCAAAGAGAAATTCTTGAAACCATAAGCATATTATATGAGATCAAAAAAATATCTTATCTTATTCTTCACATATTAACATATTCACTAAAAAAAATCACTCTCATTGTTCTCAATTTTAAACTAATTCCATTATTACCTTGACATGATTCTTGTAGTAGCCCTTAACAACAGGATTTGTGAAGAACTCATCTTCAGATCCAATGCTCTGCCCTTGCTCCCTTGCCCACTGCACATACTGCTTCTTCCCTCCAAAGTTCTCATAGTTGTTCACCAAGCTCAGAATCAGCCTGATCTTGTAATTTCTAGCCTCAGCCACCACAAAATCCAACCCCTGCAACCCAAAAAACACAAAACCCAAAATTAGATTCTTTAACAAAATTTTAAGCAAATAGAGAAAACAGAAAAAATGAGTTTTTTTTTTTGTGAAACCTTAAACATTTGCTCATTGTAGGATCCAGGGGAGTACTGGAGGGGTGTGGCCCCACCATCACTGAAGGCCCAGGTCCTTGCAACACTGAGGCCATGGCTGGTGGCCTCTCTGAATGCATTGGAAACCTTGTCTCTCTGAGATGGGTCAGAGGCCACGGACATGAGCCAGTAGGCATTGAACCCATTTGCAAAGAATGGGCTCCCATGAGCAACAAAATGATAGCCATTGGCCCTGATGAAATCCTCACCAGCCTCAACAACAACAATGCATTGTTGCCTCAAGAGCAGCACCAAAAAGATTGCAAGCACACTCCTCATCTCTCTTCCTCCTCTTCCTCAAATGCTCAAAGAGAAGCTAATAATGGAAAGCTTTGGGCGTTGCATTTTAAATAGGGGGCGGAGAGAGAGAGAGAGAGAGAGAGAGAGAGAGAGAGGTAGGCAATGGACCATTGCTTGGTTTCAATTGATAAGCTTTCATGTGGGGGCAACAGTCACCTGCTCAACATATACGAGGATGAGTTAAATGTAAATTTCTTTTACCAGGTCAAAAAAGTAACCGAACCCCACCCCAAAAATGGTATTATGATTATTTAATTTTTATGATTAATTCCTGCAACAAAAGATCAGTTTGGAATCATGCTTAGACTTTCAGGATAAGACAGTTTAATTAAAGTAATCAGGGTTTATATTACTAAGTAATCGTATGGCTCGGATTTGGTGGACCATGCAGCATGCAGTCTAAGCACATATGATGGTCGCGAGTAATGTGAAATGGCGCATGTGAAACTCATCTTGCATACCTTGAATGTAAATGCAACAAGTGTTTAGATGCGTGACATAACATTCTACAGTGTCATTATATTCGGTGGACCGCGTATTGTGCTGCCCACCATATTTAAACCCTGCACATTCTAAACTGATCATGACCTCTTCCAAAGGTCCTAATGGCTGAGTCTTGGCTCAAAAGTTTAATTTGCGTAGGTTCAGATTGAGTTCGTCTCAAATCTGAACATGAATTAGACTAACTAAGCATGCGTGTAACATTTGCTGAAATCTTATTAATCTTAAGATTGCACCTGAGTGATGATAAGCCATCTTAATTAGTATGTATCAAATATATGTGCATATAATATAATAATTGCAGTAGGCTAATTAATCTTAGATTGTACTTGAGCAATGGTGGAACAACAAATTATAGGAAATTAGTAAAGAGTGAAAAAAAAGAATTGATTCTTTGCTTCTTACTGGTGTTTGGAACAACTTTCTACACTTTACATTAGGAGCTAGTTCTCCGTCTAAAGTTTGAGAAGCCTTTGCTTTATTTGAAGGAGAATAAAAGGCTCCGTATTTTCTTATATGGCTATAGTCACAAAAAAAAAAAAAAATTGAGTGCAACAAGAGTTTACTCTACAAAGTCTCTTGAAGTTGGCCCACCACTCAGGTTTTTAATTTGCTCTTCAGAAATTATCGATTCGAATCTCCTGGAGCGTGGTGATCTGTAAAGTGTGTGTTATTTCCAGCTTGTTCATTTAAAAAAAAAAAAATCACTGTACAAAGGCACAAATTTAGCTAAAACCTTCAACATTTGCCTATGCATTGGGTCCCCATCAGTGGTGGGCCCTTCGAGGTATTGCTCTCTATCTTTTTTGGAAATTTGTTTTATGGTCCTCAGAAATAAGTGTGTTTTCGTAAGGGTCTTTTTCTCACCATCATCCTGTGCCAGTGAACTTTCGCCACGTGGCACGTGGCGGTAGGCCTTGTTGAGGATAATGGGCCTCATGTGATCTGTCGCCACCGTCTGTCTGCCCGCAACTCAGGGGGGCCACGCTTGCAAGTGGCCACCGCAAACGTTGGTTTCTTGAAAACGACATTTATAGTTTTATTACCTTTTATGTTTTAGTTTTTTTTTACTGAAATTTCACAAATTGGTCAATTCTCAAACTGCACCTATTTTGTTAAAACTACATATAATTTTAAATACAATAAATAGTAACTAAACTATTCATAATCACATATAAGTCTAGCTGTAATAGTTATAGCTACATTTGAAACAGCGGAAAAAATTAACTATGCAATTATAGACGTTGAGATATAACAAAATTTTAACCTTGATTGGAGACCTAGTAAGCTTTTTTCCTTTAGTTATGAAATTTTATTGTCCAACTAGGATTTCTTTATATAGAAAATGTTTTTCTTTAATTTTCAAGTTTGTTGACACTTTGAATTGTGATACAACAAACATGATGCATATTAAGAGAGAATCAAAATGTTACCGATCGAATTCTATACCAATGGCCCACCAAATGAAACTAAGAATTTTCATGTGTCACAGACTCACACTTGTTCTATATTTTCATTAAAAGAAAAATTATATTGTTTATAAAATAATAGTCAATTGTGAAAAATAATACCAAATTCAGATTTCTTTAATAGCCATGTTTTTCGTGCTTATCTATTTTATGCTCATTTCTATATCCGACAAAGAAATAGAACTCCTAAGATAAGTGATAAGACAACTTGTCACTAAATAGACGAAAATTAAATAAAGTTGGAGGATAATTTACACCGCTTCTTTTTTTTCGTGGTTTCTTTAACTTTCAATTTGGAGAGTAAAAAAACTAAAGAAGTGAGAAGTAAGGATAATATACACGCGCGCATACATGACTATTTTTGAAGAAATTTGAGTATAAACTATTCTCACTCAAACTCAATGCTACGACATTTAAATACAAAATTCATTCTATTGAAGTTGATTTATATTATTTAAATTAACTGTAAAATAAAATTAAGTATTTTGAAATTTTTACTATCAAAAATAAAGGACCGAATATAATATATTACTTTTATATATACGTATGTGCACCTGCGTGAATGGTGTTTCATGGGATTGGGTGCGAAAAAGTGGCGTGAAAGGAGGAGAAGAAAAGCGAAAATCAAAGTAGGAGCAAATCACGGAGTAGAAAAAGTGAGCAATCGACAGCAAAATCCCTCAGTTTGAATTCTTTTTCTTTCTTCTTTCTTGCTTGCTTGAACATATAATAAAGTGGCAACAAGCGGCATGTGAGCCGCCAGTAAAAAGGACAGAACAAAATAAACAAAATTATCAAGTTCGGTGAAGGAAGTGAAACAAGTCAAAGGATGAAGATGAGATGGGTTGAGAGTTGGAGCACCAAACTTATGCTACTATAGGACTTTGTGATCATTACCATTATGCCTTAATCTGTGCTTAATCCGAAGAAAGTGAGAGAGAGGTTTGGTCTCCTAATAAAGAACAACACATCCTCAAGATTAGGAGTCAAGGGATGAGCCCACATTAGACATGGGTGTTAGAATTAAGAATATACTCAAAGATTCATGAGGATCAAAATAACCCAAGGATCTAGAATCTATATGCATCTCAAGAATAAATACATAATTAAACACATACCTGAAGCCATTGAGAGATTGAGGAAGTTAGATGGATGAAGATCTTAATCCCTTTCCTTTGATTCTTGCAAACCCTAATGCAAACTCCTTTCTTCTCTCTGTCTCCTTTTCCTTGCACAAAACCCTATTCTCAAATTGATGGTTCCACAAAAAGGGAAGAGGTTTGTTTTTCATTCACAGAGGACAGAAGAGGATCCACATTTGCAAATAACCCCCTTGAGATAAAACACACCATCATGGCCCTTTATATCTCAAGTGATTATAAACTTATATAAATGTAACCATAATATTTGGGCATGCATAATATCAGTTAGGCTTTAATTATGGAATCCAATAATAAATATAAGGGTAGTGGGCCACCTTAATGTGAGATTAACATTCTCCCACTTGGACCACTAGCCGAATATGATAAAAACTTTGGAAAACAAACAAAAAGACTCATTTCAAAAACATTTTGACTCCATTGGATTTCATACTGAAAAACTTTGACACGTGATCACGAATTTAAAAAATAATAACTGATAAGCCCAAATAATTAAATACTGTAATACTGCAATTAGCTTGGACCATCAATGTGAGTCATAGCGGTTATACAACATCTATGTCATACTCCCTTCTACGTACCACAACATTGATAACCCTTACTAATTGAGTCCATAACCAAAATGACCCCTGTAATTTGTCTTGTCAAGACATTTCCTGTTTAACAAACATCCATACATAATATGTGCACACATAATTGGATAACAGGAAATACAGAAACAAACTTTTATTGCGCAATAGTGTCAATTACATAAGTACCAAAACATACATTACAGATTACTCAAAAGACCCATTCTAATAACATGTTCTTTGAATGTCTTTGGAGGTAATCCTTGGTCAATAGATCAGCAACCATTAAAGTGGTACTTATATTCTCAATAGACACCTTTTTTTCTGAACTCTTTCTCTAACCACCAAGTACTTAAGTTCCATGTGTCTGGAACCACTAGAGTACTTTCCATTCTTAGAGAAGAAAACGGCTGCTGTATTATCACAAAATATCTTCAGTGGCCTGGCAATAGAATCAACTACACCAAGTGCTGAGATAAAATTACGTAACCATAATGCATGATTCGTGGCCTCAAAACAAGCTATGAACTCAGCCTCCATCGTGGATGAAGCAGTGATAGACTGCTTTACACTCTTCCACGAGATTACCCCACCTGCCAGCATGAAAATAAAGCCTGAGGTAGACTTCCTGCTATCTGGGCAATCAGCAAAATCTGAGTCCGAATAGCCGATCACTTCCAACTGATCTGATTTCCTATATGTGAGCATATGATCCTTCGTCCCTTGAAGATACCGCATTACTTTCTTTACCAATTTCCAGTGCTCCATTCCTGGATTACTCTGGTATCTTCCTAACATCCCAACAGCAAAACTGATATCTGGCCTGGTACAAGTATGTGTATACATCAAGCTCCAACAGCTGACGCATACGGAACTTTCTACATTTGACCCTTTTCTAAGCATTTCTAGGACACTGTCTCCCACTTAATTTGTCACCCTTCATAATGGGTGCACAACTGGCTGAACATAATTCCATATGAAATCTTTCCAAGACTCGATTGATATAACCTTTCTGAGACAGTCCTAGCAATCCTCGAGATCTAACCCTGAAGATCTCTATGCCAATAACATAAGCTGCCACCCATATCAACCATCTTAAAGTTCTTGGTAAGATAGTCTTTAGTTTCATACAGCAAACCAATATCACTACTGGCTAACAAGATATCATCCACATACAGAACCAAAAAGATAAACTTGCTCCCACTGATCTTCAGATATATACACTGATCAACAGTGTTTTCTGTAAATCCGAAAGAGGTAATGGTATCATTAAACGTTATATACCATTGCCTGGAAGCTTGTTTCAATCCGTATATGGATTTCTTTAATTTGCAAGCCAAGTGTTCTTTTCCTTTCTTTGCGAACCCTTCAGGTTGTTCCATGTAAATTTCCTCATCCAAATTTCCATTCAGAAAAGCTGTTTTCACATCCATTTGATGTAACTCTAAGTCATAATGAGCTACAAGGGCCATGATGATTCTAAAAGAGTCCTTCTTTGATACTGGAGAGAAGGTTTCTTTATAATCAATGCCTTCTTTCTGAGTGAAACCTTTAGCCACAAGTCTGGCCTTATATCGTTCGATATTGCCTTTGGAGTCGCGCTTGGTCTTAAAGACCCATTTACACCCGATTTTCTTACAGTTATTAGGCAATTCGACGAGATCCCAGACTTTGTTTTGGTCCATAGATTTCAACTCTTCATTCATAGGATCAATCCATTTACTAGAATCATTGCTTTCAATGGCTTGTGAAAATGAAACTGGATCTTTATTAATCCCAATATCAAAATCAGATTCCTGTAGATACACCACATAATCATCTGAAATGGCAGATCTTCTTTCCCTTTGACATCTCCTCAAAGCTGCCGGTTGTGGTGGTCCTACAACATTTTCAATGGCGATATCCTCATGAAGTGGTGAACCATTACCATTATGTTGTTCTGGTAACTCAGCTTGATGATCAAGCTGAGGGACAACAATTTCTCTTGAAGGAAAGGGTATTGGAATATTTACCCTTATCACTTCAAGATCCACCTTTCTTGGTTCATCACTCCCACTAATTTCACCATTCTCAAGGAATCTGGCATTACCAGTTTCAACAATTCTTGTACTATGGTTAGGACAATAAAATTTGTACCCTTTAGACTTATCTGGATAACCAATGAAATACCCAGATATGGTCCTTGAGTCTAATTTCTTTTCTTGTGGATTATATATTCTAGCCTCTGCTGGACAACCCCAAACATGTAAGTGTCTTAAACTAGGTTTCCTACCGGTCCACAACTCGAAAGGAGTTGTTGGGACTGCTTTACTAGGAACCCTGTTCAAGATATACATAGCAATCTTTAAGGCTTCATTCCACAATGAATTAGGTACATTAGAGAAGCTCATCATGCTCCTAACCATATCCATAAGTGTCCGGTTTCGCCTTTCAGCAACACCATTCTGCTGAGGCGTACCTGGCATTGTGTATTGAGCACAAATACCATGTTTTTCTAGAAATTTGGCAAATGGGCCAGGATTTTGTCCTGACTCATCATATCTTCCATAAAACTCACCACCTCGATCTGATCTTATGATTTTAACTTTTCTATCTAATTGTCTCTCGACTTCTGTAATGAACACCTCAAGGATGTCAACAGCCCGAGACTTTTCATGAATTAGATATACATAACCATAACGAGACAGATCATCTATAAAGGTAATGAAGTATCTCTCTCCCGTAAAACATGGAATAGAGAGTGGTCCGCAAATATCTGTATGAATAATCTCAAGAAGCTCTTTACTTCTTGTGGCACCTTTCTTGGTATGTTTGGTTTGCTTTCCTTTTATGCAATCCACACAAACACCAAAATCAGTGAAGTCTAGGTTATCTAAAATCCCATTCTTCACTAATCTTTCAATTCTATCCCTGGAGATATGCCCCAGTCGTCTATGCCACAAGATAGAGGATTTTTCATTAATTAAGCCACGTTTAGAACCAACATTTGAATGCAGGGTTAAAAGAGATTGTGCAAACTCATCATTCAAGGAAATTTTATATAAACCATCACATAAAATTCCATGTCCAACCGACGTTGAATTAAACATTAAATTGAGTTTTCCACAACTGAATAAAACTGAATATCCAACAACATCTAATTTGGATAATGACAATAAATTCCTAGAAATCGAAGGTACATAAAAAGTGTCAACAAGATCCATCTGATGACCCGTCTCTAAGAGTAGTCGATAAGTTCCAACATACTCGACCTCCACTTTGAGACGGTTCCCCATAAAGACAAATCTTTCACTTTCTTCGGTTTCCTGGTTGTAAGGAATCCTGCATTGAATTAGTTATGTGAGTTGTGGCTCCAGAGTCAATCCACCAAGTATTAGAAGGAACTTCAGCAAGATTTGATTCATAACATACAAAAGAAAGATTCATACCTTTCTTTTCGAACCAAGCCTTTCTCTTGTTGCAATCCTTCTTCACATGTCCTTTTCTGCCACAAAAGTAGCATTTGACAGTGAAAGTCCTTCCATGACCCTGGCTACTTTCCCCAGGTTCATTCCCTTTCTTTGGTGGAAACCTCTTACCTCTTCCATACTTTCCTTCTTATGGATAGCTCCTTGAGTTACTGCCAACACTGAGTGATGTCCCTCTTGCCTCAGTCTCACTTCCTCTTGAACACACATACTAGTCAGCTCATTCAGATTCCACTTATCCTTATGAGTATTATAGTGAATCTTGAATGGTCCAAACTGAGGAGGAAGTGAGTTGAGAATGAACTGTACCAAGAAGGATTCATCCACTTTCATTCCCAGTGTTCCTAACTTGGCAGCTTTATCAGTCATATTAAGAATGTGTTGTTGGACTCCTCTACTACCATCATATTTCATGGTAGTTAGTTCAGCCATAAGGGTGCCAGCTAATGACTTATCAGCAGATTTAAACCGGTCTTTTACAGCAGTTAAAAGTTCTGATGCATTAGTAGTTTGAGGGAGTGAAGTCTTGATATTGTTGGCAATGGTCATCTTAATGAACATGAGACTGAGTCTGTTCGACCTTTCCCAGGCTTTGGCATGACTAACCTGATCTGCTGTACTTTCAGCAGTGATTTCCTCAGGTTTCTCAACTAGTAGAGCCATGTCAAGATCCAGTACACCCAGTGTGAATTGGACATGTTCAAACCATTCAGAAAAGTTTGTACCATCCAGGGCTGGAATGCTAGTTGCATGAGAGTGAAGGGAAGTGGGAACGTTCACTGAAACAAAATAGGACAAGCTCACATTAAGGCCTCGAATCAATACAAAAACTTTAAATTTTATGAAGATGAACTATTGATATCACTTTGATTTCTCCTTTGGGCGAAACCTAAGCATATCCAGAGTTCACTCTACAGGTGAGAACTTTTATCACCTATGTAGGTCTAATATAATTTATGCCACTTAGACAGTAAGTCATGTTACCTTTGGGTATCCAATTCTACACCACTAAGTTGCATAAATTACACTACCCTACCGGTTCATAATTATTTGAAAGAGACTTTCCTTTGGGCAAGTCCCAATCTCCTAACTAGAACCGCCATCGAGAATATTATTGTCTTTAATGTCACCCTCATTGACAAGTCCTTTATGTAGTTGTATATTCATAAGGCTTACTAATATAGGTCACCTTGGCAACTGCTAAATCAATAAACCGTATGAATACAAAACTAACCAATAATATTCTCTACCCTTTTATTTGAGTAATCCTATAATACTCCAATTTTATTACTTGACCAATATCAATCAATATTAACACAATAACATTAAATGTGTAACATACAATTATGATTGAATTTAAACAACCATTAGTCGACTGGTCAAGGTAAGCCTAGTCGACTAAGGCCAAGTCAAGTCGACTACAAAAGGAAGACTAGTCGACTTGAGTCAAGTCTAGTCGACTATAGAGGAAAGATTAGTCGACTACAAAATAAAAGGTTAGTCGACCAAGGGCAAGACTAGTCGACTCCTGCAGGAAGGCAACTCTCGGTTAACCTGTTAGTCGACTTGGGAAAAGGGTTAGTTGACTATACACATTATTAGTCGACTAATCAAAATGTCAAGTCGACTAAACAGTAAAAACAGAGAGTTCTCAACTTTCTGGAAAGAGACTTAGTCGACTGGTGTTTCGGGCAAGTCGACTAACAGTCGACGAAACAGTTATCAAATGCGGTTTCTGTTTCGACGACTGAACCCATTAGAATATGAAAAATTAGGGTTTCTATTACTGAATTTTGATCCCAATTAATTGCACAATTAGAGGAATATTAATAGAATATTAAGGCTACTAAATCCTCTTAAAATTCTACAATTAAATGATCAAAATTTGATTTTTGAACTGTTAATCAAAAAACCCTAATTTCCCATAATCTTAATTCTGAGATGTATTGATTCTTAAACAATGCTCTGATACCAAATGTTAGAATTAAGAATATACTCAAAGATTCATGAAAATCAAAATAACCCAAGGATCTAGAATCTATATGCATCTCAAGAATAAATACATAATTAAACACATACCTGAAGCCATTGAGAGATTGAGGAAGTTAGATGGATGAAGATCTTAATCCCTTTCCTTTGATTCTTGCAAACCCTAATGCAAACTCCTTTCTTCTCTCTGTCTCCTTTTCCTTGCACAAAACCCTATTCTCAAATTGATGGTTCCACAAAAAGGGAAGAGGTTTGTTTTTCATTCACAGAGGAGAGAAGAGGGTCCACATTTACAAATAACCCTCTTGAGATAAAACCACCCATCATGGCCCTTTATATCTCAAGTGATTATAAACTTATATAAATGTAACCATAATATTTGGGCATGCATAATATCAGTTAGGCTTTAATTATGGAATCCAATAATAAATATAAGGGTAGTGGGCCACCTTAATGTGAGATTAACAATGGGGATTTAAATCCCAACAAAAATGATATCAGTTCAAAGGTAAGGCTCATCACTAATAAAACTCTTTTGTTTTTCTAATCAAATTTCAATAAATAGTGGGGCATTTTTAGAAAATTTATGTACATACTTATTAGAGTATAAATCCTCATTGCAATTTTTAAAAACAATAAATTGTGGAGAGCACGAAGAGTCATATTACCATGAAACGCTGCTTGCTGGTATCAGATTACATCCAGCCTCTGAACACAACTGAGTTTAAGAATGGAATAACAAATGCAACAAATAGGATATAAATTGCTGACCAAAACTTTTGTAAGCACAATATCATCACTGCGATCTGCATGCAAAAATCTATAGATAATGAATGTGTGTGTGGGGTTACTACACAAGGGAACGCAAGCGAACCATTTCAAAAAGTAGCTCGAATTTGACCACTGTAACCATAGTTTCTTAAAAGGCCTTCGTCCTGCCGCCAGTTTTCTTTCACTTTCACTTCTACCTGTGAATATAAATTGCACCATTACTGTAAGAACACAACAAAAAAGAATTCTGCAAGAAAGAAGCAGTAGCAGTATATGATTTTCATCAAACCTCGAGGAAGACTTTTTTCTGCAGGAAATCTTCGATGTCGAGCCTCGCAGCAGTTGCCAATACCTTTAGAGCCTTGCCGTTCTACACTCGCGCGAAAAATAAAAGAATGACGGATCTGATGACCTATATATCTTAGTACAATATAAAACACTGAAACAAAAAATAAAGAAAATTGTAGTCGTCAATTTTCGACCCCCTTGAGATCACCATGTGTCCATCCAGCCCTTGGACTATCGCGTGCCACGTATCCATACCCAGAATATCTGAAGAAGAGTCCTAACTTCATCTAATCTCTGGACAGCTCAAGCAGCCAAAGGATAGAGATAGAGTCAGTTAGAAGTACCTCTATCTCCAAACTAATCTTCATTGAATCACAACAACCACAAAGAGGAAACCCTAGATCTCAAATGTAAAAGAACAATCTGTTGGCCCAAAGGCCCATCACTCTAGTTTTGATGATGATTAACTCATGTAGTTATATTACTAATGATCTGTGCTTAATTAGTGACAGATTTATGATCAAGATCTTAGTAGGTGTGGAGCTTCAACAAAGGATTTTAAGACAAGTTTTGGAGCTTGCACCGGTTGATTCACGAGCCTATGCATCAAGACAACATCAAGTACTCAAGAGGAGTCGAGCTCGTTGGATTGCATTTGGATCAAGTCAAGAAGATGAGAAGACTTCAAGGGAAGACTTCAAGTTCAAGACTTGTGTCTAGGTATAAGATTTTTGTGTTTTACATAAAATGTAAAGGATAGAGTAGTTGGTGGATTGCTCAAGTAAATATCACACACACTCTTGGTTTAATTGTCTTTTCATAAAAGAATTTTCAATTTAGAAAAGACTTTCATTTTGGAAAAATACATGTTTGGCTTTTGGTATTTCTTATGAAGATGTTTTAACCAAAACCACATTTAGAGCTTAATGTCAAAAACATAGATATTTCATCTTGATTGTGTAGTGGATCATATCCATACACACTATACTTTAAAAAGTATATCTTGTTTTTGTATTTGATGAAGATTTGGAAAAACATGTTTTGGAAAAATATTGTTTTGGAAAAACAGTTTTTATAATGAGCCAAATATTTTCAAGTTACAAAAATAGTCGAATCTTTTATAACATGCCTTGATTTTGTGCAAGCATGTTTGTATATCAAAGTATATTGGTAAAACTATTTTTGTAGATTTTTATGTATTTTATGGGATTTTTATGTGAGCCAAAAGACCAACCTTTTAATCTCAGTTTTCTGTTTTCTGGCTTCAGCAAGTCGACTGTATAGTCGACTATATCTGAAGTCGGTCGACCGGACCGGTCGACCGACGTGCACGACGTGCACGCCTTGGCCTGACAGACAGCCGGTCTGCCGACCGGGTCGACCGGAACTGAGAGCAGTGCTCTCTGTTCTTTTGGGTCGACCGGGCGGCCGACCGGAGGCTCCAACGGTCGGATTCCTGACCGTCGGCGGTCGACCGGGCGGTCGACCGGCAGGTCTGACAGACCCCAACGGCTAGTTTTTGACAGCCTATAAATTTGGGGGTTTTATCATTATTTTGTAACAAGATTTTAGGAGAGCTTTGAGCCAGTTTTTCCCATTCTTTTAAAAGGGTTTTCTCCACATATTTGAGAGCAAATATTTCCTATCTAAAGGGAAGATTTTATTCAAGAGTGTTTAAAAGAGATTCTTTGAGTTTTCCTCCACCATTCTCATCCTAGTTTTTCTCACACAAACACTTGAGCTATCCATTGCTATTCATCTTATAGGAGTGTTGTAGTGAGAGCTTTTATTGGTGATCAAAGTGTTTAGATCACCAAGAGATCATTTCTTGTACTTTGAGGAGGCGGACGTGTGTGTCCGCGTTATTTCGAGTTCGGGTGCGAACTCCGTGTTTGAGGTGCGGCCTCGGCAAGCTTGTGGGGCTTGCGTGTGTACGGGACTAGGGAGTCCGAGGGTTTGTAGGTGTTGCGGCACCGGGGAGAGATCCATTGGGATCTTGCATAGTGGAAATCCTTCGTGTGTCGAAGGCGGGGATGTAGAGCAAGGGTGCTCGAACCTCGAAACAAACCCTTTGTGTTTGCGATTGCCATCTCTCTCTCTCTATCTCCTTATTTATATCTTGCATTACTTATCTTGTCTTTACCTTTATATGCATGATATATTCCTTGTGCTCATATTGATATATGCTTGGGATTATTGACTAACACTTGTATGCAACCAAGAGAGCCATCGCGGCACCTCAACCCTTATTTACGGGAAATCTAGAGGAGTTTGTCCAGAGCCCTTCACGGGGAATTCGGTAACACTCTTGTGTTATACGTTGTGTTTAGTGTAAAAGTTTTATTAGGTCATAATTGTTTTTAGCTTCCGCATCATTTGGCATTAAGTGACCATTAGATTAGCCATCACCTATTCACCCCCCCTCTAGGTGAACTTACAATTGGTATCAGAGCCAATGGGTCTTACAACCTAGAGTTAAAGATCCTCTTTTTAGGCTAATCACAATATTTGTACACACACTATGGATTTCATGGCACCACCCACATTTGTCATTCTTAACATCCAAATTTGGAAGGTTAATATGTCTTTGTACCTCAAGGCCCTAAGCATTCATGTTTATCTTGCTACCATAAAAGATCCATATATTAATAATAGCAAGTACATTGAGGCTAATGCAAAAGCCCTTCATGCTCTTAAGTCTACCCTAAATGATAATTATTTATCTAGGGTTTCTAACATTGATTCGACTTTTGTAGTTTGGAACATCATCACCTCCCTTGGCGAAAAAGATCTATATTATGCCGGGAGTGATTCGGACGTTGGAAGCGACACCTCCAACGCGTGCTATATGGTCCAAGGGGATAACCCCCTTGAGGTAAACACCGAATCCGAGGATGAGGATGTTAACATGTCATATGAAGAGCTTTCTACATTTTGTCAATTATTACTTGAAAGATATGACATAATTAAGAAAGAAAATAAAATTTTGAAAAAGAACATTGATTGCATGCATATAGAACAAGATTCATTTAAATCTAAGATTGCATGTTTAGAAAAAGAAAAAGAAAATTTAAAAATGAGAATGTTTCCTTGATGTCTAAATTAAATGATTTATGTGAATGGAACACTATTTTGAAAGATAAAATTATTTTGGTGGAACTCAAAAGGAAATTGTTTTAAAGAAAACACCTCTTTGAAAAGAAAAATTTTTGAAAAAGAAAAAGGAAAAGTTATAGTTTCCAAAAGAGAAAAAATGATTCATATCCCACTATAATCTTCATGCCACCATTGATGATAGTGAGATTAATTTTTGAAAAATAAATTAATAGTTTGAGCTCTACCTTGAGCTCTTGTGCATTTAATCACAATAGATTGGAGTCTATATTTTCAAAGAAACAAACTCCACACATTCATGCACATTCACATCATGCATATGCTTATGTTGCACGTCATGACCACACACATACACATAAACATTCTAAGGTGTACAAGTGTACACATTGTGGCCGCAAAGGCCATTTAGCAAAATTTTGTTATGACAAGTTGCATCATTTTAATTTTGCTATTAACAAATTTTTGGGTTCCTTATAAAGCTAACCCCCAATGACCCAAAAGAAAATGGGTACCAAAACTCCCATCTTGTGTTTTTGATGTAGGTGAGGGCTCTCACAAAACGTGAGAGATTTGGTGCCTTGATGGTGGATGCAAATGGATATGATGGACACACTTATTGATGCATCGCTATCAAGGAGGTTTTGGTGGGACAACCACCATGATTGGAGCTTTGGAGTTGGTAACAATCTCTAAACTCCCATTTTATTTATGTTCATGCTTATTCATTCATAATTTCATAGCATGTTCATGATTTATGTATTTTGTGCTTCATGTGGTATATACTAGTTTAAATGTAGTTATCAAAACTTGTATTTATACATGTACAAATAGTGAGAACAAATTGATTCATATATGATTTGTACTTCATGCTCATTTGTACCCACTTTATGCACATGTATAGGCTAGTTTTGATGATTCTTTCATTTATACTTGTTATGCCTATTTTATGATTTTTACTTCATGTATATGTATTTTTAATTCAAATCTAGTAAATATACATGTATACCTGTGAGTCTCTTGCCTTCATGCAAATACATTTGATAGACTCTTTTATATTTGGGATATGTATGTGTATTGTTAGTTTTGGATCAATCATACATATATCATGAAGATTAGTGTTTTTTTTTTAAAAAGGATTTTTTCATGTTTTTTGTTTTGTTAAAAATAAATAAAAAATGTGACTTATGATCTTTTTGAGTTTAAATGACTATTTTCATGAAAATACCATTTACATAACCTTTGAACACTCATCTTTTACTTTTCAAGATAATTTTGAGCTTTATGGACTATGAGTGCTTGAACTTTTATGTATTTAGTATAATTCATGAAAAACATATGATTTCATGTTTTTGAAGGATCTTTAACTAGTTTTTTTTTCAAAAATTAATTTAAACTAGTTATTTATTCTTCTATGAGATATATACACTTGATATTACTTTATGTCAATTGATATCATTGGATCATTTCAATTGGTATCAATATGATTATTCTTTTTGTATATACTCATGGTTTGATTATATGTATGTATGCTTTCAAATTCAAGTAGTATCAATTTCTATTGGTATTCTCTTTTCATACATATATATGATATTTGTGCTTAGTTAAAATTGTCTTACATATTTAAAGCACAAAGGTTATTAATGCTAAGCTAAATTCAAATCTTATTTTTCAAGCTTATGCATTAGTTTTTAAATTGGTATCAATGTGGTTGATCATTACTTTATTATTGATCACTATTTTACAATTGATCATTTTCAAAATTGATATCAAAATTCAAATTTGTGTTATCAAGAGAATTCAAAATTTTTTTGATAAGAAAAATTCAAAATTTTTTGATTTGTATTTCCTATATGCAAGGAGAGCTTAACATCTCTCTTACATATAGATTCATGTTGAGTATATTATAAATTGAGGAGCTTGACAACTCTTCTTTATATGATATACGTGTGTAGGGGGAGCTTCACATCTCCTCTTATGCATTACATAATATGTGTTATGTGAGTTAGGGCTTGTCATCCCTTCTTCATGTAATGCATATGTGTAGGGAAGTTAACTTAGCGTCTTCCTCTTCATGAATGTATATCGCATATAAATCTCTATTGATTGATTTGTATTACCCCTTCTTGATCTCTTTGTTTTTGACAAAAAGGGGGAGAAAAATTTGTTTGATTTGATTTTACTTTGAACCCTTTGTTGATGAGTGACAAAAAGGGGGAGAAGTATTTGAGTTTATATGCATGTTTGAATAAAGACTTATGTTTATGCATATATGTTTTGTTTTGCAAATAGGAGAAAAGATTTGACTTGTTTTATCTCCATACTTGCATACATATTCATGTGCCTCATTGCCATATCTATTATTTATTTGTTATGCATGAGTTAAAGGGAAGCTTCTTTGAAGCTTTACTTTAATCCATGCATATATAACTTCATGAGTTTTGTCATCATCAAAAAGGGGGAGATTGTTGGCCCAAAGGCCCATCACTCTAGTTTTGATGATGATTAACTCATGTAGTTATATTACTAATGATCTTGTGCTTAATTAGTGACAGATTTATGATCAAGATCTTAGTAGGTGTGGAGCTTCAACAAAAGATTTTAAGACAAGTTTTGGAGCTTGCACCGTTTGATTCACGAGCCTATGCATCAAGACAACATCAAGTACTCAAGAGGAGTCGAGCCCGTTGGATTGCATTTGGATCAAGTCAAGAAGATGAGAAGACTTCAAGGGAAGACTTCAAGATCAAGACTTGTGTCTAGGTATAAAATTTTTGTGTTTTAGATAAAATGTAAAGGATAGAGTAGTTGGTGGATTGCTCAAGTAAATATCACACACACACACACTCTTGGTTTAATTGTCTTTTCATAAAAGAATTTTCAGTTTAGAAAAGACTTTCATTTTGGAAAAATACATGTTTGGCTTTTGGTATTTCTTATGAAGATGTTTTAACCAAAACCACATTTAGAGCTTAGTGTCAAAAACATAGATATTTCATCTTGATTGTGTAGTGGATCATATCCATACACACTATGCTTTAAAAAGTATATCTTGTTTTTGTATTTGATGAAGATTTGAAAAACATGTTTTGGAAAAATATTGTTTTGGAAAAACAGTTTTTTATAATGAGCCAAATATTTTCAAGTTACAAAAATAGTCGAATCTTTTATAACATGCCTTGATTTTGTGCAAGCATGTTTGTATATCAAAGTATATTGGTAAAACTATTTTTGTAGATTTTTATGTATTTTATGGATTTTTATGTGAGCCAAAACACCAACCTTTTAATCTCAGTTTTCTGTTTTCCTGGCTTCAGCAAGTCGACTGTATAGTCGACTATATCTGAAGTCGGTCGACCGGACCGGTCGACCGACGTGCACGACGTGCACGCCTTGGCCTGGCAGACAGCCGGTCTGCCGACCGGGTCGACCGGAACTGAGAGCAGTGCTCTCTGTTCTTTTGGGTCGACCGGGCGGCCGACCGGAGGCTCCAACGGTCGGATTCTTGACCGTTGGCGGTCGACCGGGCGGTCGACCGGCAGGTCTGACAGACCCCAACGGCTAATTTTTGACAGCCTATAAATTTGGGGGTTTTGTCATTGTTTTGTAACAAGATTTTAGGAGAGCTTTGAGCCAGTTTTTCCCATTCTTTTAAAAGGGTTTTCTCCACATATTTGAGAGCAAATATTTCCTATCTAAAGGAAAGATTTTATTCAAGTGTTTAAAAGAGATTCTTTGAGTTTTCCTCCACCATTCTCATCCTAGTTTTTCTCACACAAACACTTGAGCTATCCATTGCTATTCATCTTATAGGAGTGTTGTAGTGAGAGCTTTTATTGGTGATCAAAGTGTTTAGATCACCAAGAGATCATTTCTTGTACTTTGAGGAGGCGGACGTGTGTGTCCGCGTTGTTTCGAGTTCGGGTGCGAACTCCGTGTTTGAGGTGCGACCTCGGCAAGCTTGTGGGGCTTGCGTGTGTACGGGACTAAGGAGTCCGAGGGTTTTGTAGGTGTTGCGGCACCGGGGAGAGATCCATTGGGATCTTGCATAGTGGAAATCCTTCGTGTGTCGAAGGCGGGGATGTAGAGCAAGGGTGCTCGAACCTCGAAACAAACACTTTGTGTTTGCGATTGCCATTTCTCTCTCTCTATCTCCTTATTTATATCTTGCATTACTTATCTTGTCTTTACCATTATATGCATGATATATTCCTTGTGCTCATATTGATATGTTGCTTGGGATTATTGACTAACACTTGTATGCAACCAAGAGAGCCATCGCGGCACCTCAACCCTTATTTACGGGGAATCTAGAGGAGTTTGTCCAGAGCCCTTCACGGGAAATTCGGCAACACTCTTGTGTTATACGTTGTGTTTAGTGTAAAAATTTTATTAGGTCATAATTGTTTTTAGCTTACGCATCATTTGGCATTAAGTGACCATTAGATTAGCCATCACCTATTCACCCCCCCTCTAGGTGAACTTACACAATCCACCAACAGCAAATAACACACAATCCCAGAGAAAGAGTACAAAATCAGATTTAACGAGGTTCGGCCTTTTCGCCTACGTCCTCGGGGCAAGAAAGAGAGAGTTTCTATTGATTTTTTTTTTTTTGAATAAATACAATGTTTACAGCACACCTGATGAAGAGAGATCTGCCTCTTTCATTCACATCTCACTAAACTCTAGAAATCTGCTCTTAACCTAAACAGATTTCTAATTCAGCACTTTCTCGAAACAGCCCGACCCGACTGTCGGTCGATCGACCATATGCACCGGTCGACCGGCCGGTCGACCGTCGTGCACACACATGCACAGCAGACATGCATGGGATAGAGTCAGTTAGAAGTACCTCTATCTCCAAACTAAATCTTCATTGAATCATTAACCATATTGACAGTTGGATAGACCCCACGGGATAACTAATTCAAATAAAGATGTTTGGCTTCAACTGCTTCCCAGATAAGCACTTGAGATAACATAAATGTTCAAATACATGAGAACTCTATGTAACCTTATTCAACAGATACTCTCACCTGTATAAATAGTAGGCCCCCTCTAATAAGGACAGGAGGACCAATCAACCCCAGAAACCCTAGCGCGTGAGATCAAGGTATCACCATTGTAATTCTCTGAATTATAGTGGAACTCTCTCTCTCTCTCACCATGATTTTTCCTTTCGGGTTTTCACGTAAACTATGTGTTAGCTCTGATTCGATCTCTGAAATTCAGGTTTTCACATAAATCTGTGTGTTAGCTCTGATTTGATTTCTGAAATTCATCCATTAATCCCTACAATTTGGTGTGTGGATAACTCCCCCGGAAATTACTCACGACGAAAATGAAAAAGAAAATTCAAGGAATAACCCTCCTGGATTCTTTTCCTGCAAGTCATTGATCTGTGACATAAACTGTTCACATCATGAGATTGTTCTGCATGTCGCATGAGAGCATCTTTCCCGTGTTACTTTTATCGATCATGTTGCATAATTATTAGACTCATGGGCATACTGCATGAACATTGCAGGTATGGGCATGTAGCAGTCATGGGTCCCCACACAAAGATGGGAATGAGAACACATTGTCGTCAAGGGCCTAAAAGATACTTATGGGAGTGAGGGTTGAAGAAAGTTAAAGTCAGCATGTTTTATGAAGCAACTGGAAGGGAATATTCTGATTGCATATACATTCAGATTATACCTCTCAAGGATTTTTCATTTTCTTTTGTTTGAAGGGGAGAACCTTCTAAGGAAATCTATGATAAAAGGGAAAAGAGTTTTCGATGACAAAGGGGCTTTCTGCTTCCTTCTTGATTGATTTGTTAGACAAAAATCTGTGACAATAAAAACTTGTAAAGAAAGCATTGTGCTCCCGTGCCTTCAAAAAGATACTTTTTCAGCTACACTGTCAAGAAAACAGAAAGCAAACCTCCCGCATGGAAAACTATTTTCCGCATTCTTATGTTTTGTATAACCTAAAATGTGATTTTCATGAAGAAGCCAAGAGATTGTATTTGCATCCTTACGGCTTCATAATGACTGTCAATACATCATACAAGAAGCAGAGAACATGATAACAATTTAAAACCAAGATTGTGTGACTGTCAGTACTATGCTTCCAACTTAACTCTAGGCCATCTAAAAAGAGTGCCAAACATTTTATGGATAACGTGGACGGTGGTCTAACCACAAGCATACACACACTGAGAGAGAACCGATATTAAAAAGATGTGCCCGCGTGCAGATGCGCACACAATATAATTTGAATAAAACCAGAACCAAAGAAAGTGGTTTGTCTCTTGGTTATTCCCCCAAAGATGACGAAAATCAAACCAAAGTGACAGAATACTCACCCCGATAGGGTCACAGTCAGTTTTTATGTTTAGTATCTCATACAGGAGACCTATTTGATGGAGTATTAGGATCAGATATTCATGTGGTTAACAGATCTGAATAAATCCTGCTTGGCCATCAAATGATAAATCTTTGGATGATAACGGTATCAAATAGGACATTCTCCAAGTACCAACAGTGAGCTTAAATTATGCACTGGTCCCAGAAGAAGAATGTTAATACTGTTGGCCCAAAGGCCCTTCACCCTAGTTTTGATGATGATCAACTCATGTAGTTATAGTTACTAATGATCTTGTGTTTAATTAGTGACAGATTCATGATCAAGATCTTAGTAGGTGCATAGCTCAACAAAGGATAAAAGAACAAGATTTGGAGCTTGCATGTGGTGATCCAAGGAGTTTTTGGATCAAGCTTGGACCAAGTCAAGAAGATGAGAAGCCTTCAAGTGAAGACTTCAAGAGGATGAAGACTTGTGTCTAGGTATAAGATTTGTATTTTTGTTTTAGTAAAAGATGTAAAGGATAGATAGTTGGTGGATTGCTCAAGTTATATCACACACACACACTCTTGATAGAACTCTTGATTTAATTGATTTCATAAAAGATTTCTTTTTAGAAAAGAATTTTTATTTAGTAAAAGATTTTCTTTGAGACAAAATATAAAAACTTTGGATTTTGGTATTTCATAGTTCATATCTTTAAACCAAAATCTTGATTAGAGCTTTATATCAAAAACATAGATATTTCTTATTGATTGTGTAGTGGATCATATCCATACACACTATGCTTTAAAATGAACTCAAATATCTTGTTTTTGTATTTGATGAAGATTTAGAAAAACAAGTTTGGAAAAACATGTTTTGGAAAAATACATTTTAGTTATTGAGCTAATATTTCCAAGTTACAAAAATAGACCAAAACATATATAACATGTCTTGATTTTGTGCAAGCATGTTTGTTCTTTCAAGTATATTGGTAAAACTATTTTTGTAGAATTTCTATGTATTTTTAGGATTTTATAAAAGATTTTTAAATCCTGTTTTCTGACCTGGAGACTGGCTGACAGGCCAAACCGGTCGACCGTCCGGTCGACCGATGTGCACAGCCCTGTGCACGTTGTCAGCACAGTGGCCGGTCGACCGGGTCGGTCGACCGACCAAGAGAGTTTGCTCTCTGGAAATGTCCAGTCGACCGATAGGTCGACCGACAGTTCATTCCAGGTTATCGGTCGACCGAGCCGGTCGACCGGTGGCTGCAACGGTCAGAAAAATGACCGTTGGCCGGTCGACCGGCGGTCGACCGACAGCACTGACAGAACCCCAACGGCTCTATTTCTGGCAGCCTATAAAAGGGGGTCTTGTCAACTGTTTTTGGAAGAAGATTTTGGAGATTTCTTGAGCAGTTTTTCTGATACTTTTAGAAGAGTTTCTCCACAAGATTTAAGTGCAAATACTTCCAATCAAAAGGAAGAGTTTTTATCAAGAGAGTGTTAAGTGATTCTTGAGTTTTCCTCCATAGCTTTCTTTCCTTGATTTTCTCACACCACACTTGAGCTATCCATTGCTAGATATTCCTATAGGTGTGTTGTAGTGAGAGTGCTCTTTAGGTGATCAAGTGTTGTGATCATCAAAGAGATTTTTCTTGTTACTTTGAGGAGACGGGCAAGTGTGCTCGTTGTGGTGTGGAGTTCGGTTGTGAACTCTTTGGTAGAGGTACGGCCTCGGCGAGTCGGTGGACTTGCGTGTGTACGGGACTTGGGAGTCCGAGGGTTTGTAGGTGTACGGCACCGAGGAGAGATCCATTGGGATCTTGCATAGTGGAAACCCTTCGTGTGTCGAAGGCGGGGATGTAGAGCAAGTGTGCTCGAACCTCGAAACAAACCCTTTGTGTTTGCGATTGCTTACTCTTCCCTCTCTCTCTCTTTGTCTCTTTTATATCTTGCATTTACTTTCATTGTCTTCACTTGTACATGCTTGATATACCCTTGTGCTTATATTGTTATATACTTGCGTGGGATTGCTTGTTAACACTAGTATTCAACCAAGAGAGCCAACGCGGCACCTCAACCCATTCAAGGGGAATCTAGAGGAGCTTGTCCAGAGCCTCGCAAGGGGAATTCGGCAACACTCTTGTGTTATACATAAGTGTTTAATTAAAAGAAGTTTAATTTGTCTACTTAGTTTTAATTCCGCATTATTTGTTCATAAGTGACCATTAGATTAGCCATCACCTATTCACCCCCCCTCTAGGTGATCTTACAATTGGTATCAGAGCTAGTGCTCTTGATATTGGGTCTAACAACCTAAGAGTTAAAGATCCTCCTTTTTGGCTAATCACAATATTTTTGTACACACACACCTTACCATGGACTTCATGTCTCCACCCACCTTTGACATTCTTAACATCCAAATTTGGAAGGTTAAGATGTCTTTGTTCCTCAAGGCCCTAGGCATTCATGTCTATCTTGCTACATTTAATGATTCATATATTACAATAGCAAGTATATTGAGGGTAATGCAAAAGCCCTAAATGCTTTGAAGAGTACCCTAAATGATGATTACTTATTTAGGTTGCTAATATTGATTCGGCTTTTGTAGCTTGGAACATCATCACCTCCCTTGGCGAAAAGATCTATATTATGCCGGGAGCGATTCGGACGTTGGAAGCAACACCTCCAACGCATGCTTTATGGTCCAAGGGGATAACCCCCTTGAGGTAATTCCGAATCCGATGATGAGAACATGTCATATGATGAGCTCACTACCTTTTGTCATCTTATACTTGAAAAATATGACATGATTAAAAAGAATAATAAAAATTTGAAAAAGGAACTTGCTTGCATGCATATAGAACAAGACTCTTTTAGAGATAACATTGCATGCTTAGAAAAAGATAATAAAAGTTGGAAAAAGAATTTGATTGCATGCTTAAAGAAAATGATTCTTTTAGATATAAGATTGCATGCTTAGAAAAAGAAATAAAGATTTAAAAAATGAGAATGTTTCCTTATTTTCAAAATTGAATGATCTTTGTGAAGGGAACAATATTTTGAAAAATGATATTGCTATGGTGGAACAACAAAAAGAAAGTATTTTACAAGAAAATAAATCTTTAAAAAAATTTGTTGAAAAAGAAAAGGATAATGTTTTTCAAAAGAAAAAGAAAAATGATTCTTTATCTCACCATGCTTTACATGCCACAACTAATGAGATTAAAAATTTGAAAAATAAAATTGATAATTTGAGCTCTAATTTGAGCACATGTGCATTCAATCATTCTAAGTTGGAATCTTTGTTTCAAAAGAACAAGTTCCTCATGCTCATGCACATCATCATACTCATCATGCTCATGCTTATGGTGCACATCACGATCACAATCACACTCATAAGCATCATGCTAAGGTGTACATTTGTACACATTGCGGCCGCAAAGGCCATCTAGCAAGATATTGTTTTGATAAGAAACCATATTTATATTTTGCTAAGTATAATAGATTTTGGGTTCCTTCCAACAATGCTAACCCAAAGGACCCAAGAAAACATGGGTACCAAAACCCCCACCCTTTGATTTTGATATAGGTGGAGGCTCTCACAAAACGTGAGAGGATTGGTGCCTTGGTAGCGAATGCAATGAACATGATGGACAAACTTTTGGATGCATTGCTATCAAGGAATTTTGGTGGAAAAGACCACCATACTTGGAGCTTTGTAGTTGGTAACAACTTCTAAACTCCTATTTTTTTTTGTACATGCTTTATACTTTTATCATATTCATAGCATGTTCATGTTTTAAGATTTTGTGTGCTTTATGTGGTATTTACATGCTTAGATGTAGAATATATCAAACTTGTATCTATACATGTACACATAGTGAATTACAATTGACTCATATATGATTGAACTTCATGCTCACTTGTATCCACTCTATGCATGTGTATAATCTAGTTTTGATGATTCTCTTTTATACATGTTTTTGCCAATTTTTTTGTGTGATTTACTTCATGTATATGCATGTTTAATTCAAATCTAATAAATATACATGTATACCCGTGAGTCTCTTGCCTTCATGCAAACATTTAATAGACTCTTTTAATATTTGGAATATGTATGCATATTGTTGGATTTGTATAAACCATACATATACCATGAAAATTGTTGATTTTAGTGAAAAATGATTTTTCATGATTTGTTGTTAAAATTTGACTTATGATCGTTTTGGGCTTCAATGACTATTTTCATGAAGATACTATTTACATAACCTTTGAACACTCATCTTTAAGAAAACATATAATTTGGAGCTTTATGGACTATGAGTGCTTGAACTTTTATGTACTTAGTAGTATTTATGAAAACATTTGAATTTGATGTATTTGAAGGATCTTTAACTAGTTTTTCAAAACAATTTATACTAGTTAGTTATTCTTCAAATAGCCTTTGAGATTTACACATGATCCTATTTTACAATTGGTATTTTACTATTTTTATGGATAAATTCTTTTGTGATTTCAAAATTTTGATGCTTCATTGTATTGAATATTAGTTTAGATGTTAGTATTTGTCAACACTTGGATTTATACTTGTACACCTTATGGACCACAAATAAATCTATATATGATTGGGTTGAATGCTTATTTGTGCCTATTAGATGTACTAGTATAGCCTTATGTTGATGATCATTACATTCTTAAACTTGTATTCCCATTTGGATTTATGTTATGATCATGTGATTTCATTTCATGTATATGGTTATTTTGCCAAAACATTAAGATATACATGGATACCTCTTGAGTCATTTGCCTTTCATGCAAATCTATATATATGGACTCAATTGTGTTAGAGATATGTATGTATGCTTCTTGTATTGACAAAACATACATATATTATGAAACATTTTTTTTAATAAAAATTTTTTTTATGATTTTCAAGGTTTTAAAAGTTATGATAATTCAAAATTTAAAGGAATATTGAGTTTATTGTAATTTTCATGATGTCATGCTTCACATAACATTAGTACACTCACATCTCTTGAAAACATTAAATGGACTTTATGGATTAGAGTGTTTTAGTGCCTTGTGTTTCATTGATATTTCATGAAAAACCTTTGATTTATTCCTTGATTGAAGGATTCCGTACTAGTTGTTAAACACCTTCATTTAACTAGTTCGAATTCTTCATGTGGTAGATTATATGATATATACACTTAAGCTTAATTTTCAATTGGTATCATTGGATATTTTCAATTGGTATCATTTGACCTCTTATGTATATACTCATTTTTTGCTTTCCCATATATGTATGTATCACCTTCAATTGATATTAGTTCTTCATACATATATATGATTTGTTGTGTGCTTGTATCTAAATGGACTTATATTTTTAAAGCACAAAGTTGTTAATGCTAAGCTTACTTCAAATCTTATTATCTTCAAGCTTATGCATTGTATTTCATAATTGGTATCAAAATTCAAAATTTGGTTGTTCTACATTTGGTACCTTAAAAGAAAATATTGTATTTTAAGATATTTCAAAATTTTGTTTTCATAAGAAAATTTCAAAATTTTTAATTTGTATTGCCTATATGCAAGGAGAGCTTACATCTCTTCTACATATAGATTCATGTTGAGTATATTATAATTTGAGGAGCTTGACAACTCTTCTTTTCATGATATACGTGTGTAGGGGAGCTTCACATCTCCTCTTATGCATGACATATTATACGTTATGTGAATTAGGGCTTGTCATCCCTCTTTCATGTAATGTATATGTGTCGGGAAGCTAACTTAACGTCTTCCTCTTCATGAATTTATATCGCATATAATTTTATTGATTGATTTGTATTTACCCCTCCTTGATCTCTTTGTTTTTAAAAAAAGGGGGAGAAAATTTTGTTTGATGTATTTTTACTTTGAACCCTTTGTTGATGATTGACAAAAAGGGGGAGAAGTATTTGAGATTGTATTGTATATGCATGTTTTCATTGCTTAAGGGGGAAGTATTTGTCTTTCTTACTTATTATGCATATATGTTGTATTTTGCAATTAGGAGAAAAAGATTTGACTTAAGATTTGATTTTTGTTATGATTGCATCTCCTTACATTGCATACATGTCATGTGCTTTTATTGCCATATCTATTATTTCTTGTCATGCATGAGTTAAGGGGGAGCTTCTTTGAAGCTTTACTTTAATCCATGCATATATAACTCCATGAGTTTTGTCATCATCAAAAAGGGGGAGATTGTTGGCCCAAAGGCCCTTCACCCTAGTTTTGATGATGATCAACTCATGTAGTTATAGTTACTAATGATCTTGTGTTTAATTAGTGACAGATTCATGATCAAGATCTTAGTAGGTGCATAGCTCAACAAAGGATAAAAGAACAAGATTTGGAGCTTGCATGTGGTGATCCAAGGAGTTTTTGGATCAAGCTTGGACCAAGTCAAGAAGATGAGAAGCCTTCAAGTGAAGACTTCAAGAGGATGAAGACTTGTGTCTAGGTATAAGATTTGTATTTTTGTTTTAGTAAAAGATGTAAAGGATAGATAGTTGGTGGATTGCTCAAGTTATATCACACACACACACTCTTGATAGAACTCTTGATTTAATTGATTTCATAAAAGATTTCTTTTTAGAAAAGAATTTTTATTTAGTAAAAGATTTTCTTTGAGACAAAATATAAAAACTTTGGATTTTGGTATTTCATAGTTCATATCTTTAAACCAAAATCTTGATTAGAGCTTTATATCAAAAACATAGATATTTCTTATTGATTGTGTAGTGGATCATATCCATACACACTATGCTTTAAAATGAACTCAAATATCTTGTTTTTGTATTTGATGAAGATTTAGAAAAACAAGTTTGGAAAAACATGTTTTGGAAAAATACATTTTAGTTATTGAGCTAATATTTCCAAGTTACAAAAATAGACCAAAACATATATAACATGTCTTGATTTTGTGCAAGCATGTTTGTTCTTTCAAGTATATTGGTAAAACTATTTTTGTAGAATTTCTATGTATTTTTAGGATTTTATAAAAGATTTTTAAATCCTGTTTTCTGACCTGGAGACTGGCTGACAGGCCAAACCGGTCGACCGGTCCGGTCGACCGATGTGCACAGCCCTGTGCACGTTGTCAGCACAGTGGCCGGTCGACCGGGTCGGTCGACCGACCAAGAGAGTTTGCTCTCTGGAAATGTCCAGTCGACCGATAGGTCGACCGACAGTTCATTCCAGGTTATCGGTCGACCGAGCCGGTCGACCGGTGGCTGCAACGGTCAGAAAAATGACCGTTGGCCGGTCGACCGGCGGTCGACCGACAGCACTGACAGAACCCCAACGGCTCTATTTCTGGCAGCCTATAAAAGGGGGTCTTGTCAACTGTTTTTGGGAAGAAGATTTTGGAGATTTCTTGAGCAGTTTTTCTGATACTTTTAGAAGAGTTTCTCCACAAGATTTAAGTGCAAATACTTCCAATCAAAAGGAAGAGTTTTTATCAAGAGAGTGTTAAAGTGATTCTTGAGTTTTCCTCCATAGCTTTCTTTCCTTGATTTTCTCACACCACACTTGAGCTATCCATTGCTAGATATTCCTATAGGTGTGTTGTAGTGAGAGTGCTCTTTAGGTGATCAAGTGTTGTGATCATCAAAGAGATTTTTCTTGTTACTTTGAGGAGACGGGCAAGTGTGCTCGTTGTGTGTGGAGTTCGGTTGTGAACTCTTTGGTAGAGGTACGGCCTCGGCGAGTCGGGGACTTGCGTGTGTACGGGACTTGGGAGTCCGAGGGTTTGTAGGTGTACGGCACCGAGGAGAGATCCATTGGGATCTTGCATAGTGGAAACCCTTCGTGTGTCGAAGGCGGGGATGTAGAGCAAGTGTGCTCGAACCTCGAAACAAACCCTTTGTGTTTGCGATTGCTTACTCTTCCCTCTCTCTCTCTTGTCTCTTTTATATCTTGCATTTACTTTCATTGTCTTCACTTGTACATGCTTGATATACCCTTGTGCTTATATTGTTATATACTTGCGTGGGATTGCTTGTTAACACTAGTATTCAACCAAGAGAGCCAACGCGGCACCTCAACCCATTCAAGGGGAATCTAGAGGAGCTTGTCCAGAGCCTCGCAAGGGGAATTCGGCAACACTCTTGTGTTATACATAAGTGTTTAATTAAAAGAAGTTTAATTTGGTCTACTTAGTTTTAATTCCGCATTATTGTTCATAAGTGACCATTAGATTAGCCATCACCTATTCACCCCCCCTCTAGGTGATCTTACAAATACATTAGAACAAGTTACATGACCAAGTTCCTCTCCAAATTTTTTTTAAAAAAAATTTGTCACATGATCATGTGTCTATGAATAAGCGGGAAGAGTCTTAATTTAAGTATCTTAATTTAAGTAGGATATTGTTTGGGGCATCTAACAACAACCAAAAGGATATCTTTTGAACTGACTGTATAAAACTAGAGAGTATGTGTATTTTACTATGGAGGCATCAGCTCAATTTCACAAATTTTAATTAAACTTGGATCAAATATTAACAAATATAGAGGTAGGTCATAAATTTAGAAAACAGATATCAAGAGGAGCATATCCACATAATACATTATATTCCATGAGGCAGAATATGTAGAGAAAATACATTGCTATGCATGTCTAGCTTCTATGCAGGTCCTTGATCTTGTATTTCACGATATTGGGACTAGAAATAAGCAAAGTACTCATAAGAAATTACTAAAAGAAGAATTTACAATAATTTCACAAATAAATAAAATACCTTGCCGATGAGAATAATCTTCTGCGAATTCTTTTCAACACAATTTCAACTTGTATAAATCCTTTGAGGTAGGCCTGCTAATGTAGTTGATAACATTGACCTGATCGTGGAGAAAAAACATGATTGAGATACAATCTTCACTGTTAATGATGGACATAATTCCCTGAAAGTAACATGTAAATACCTGGCATGCATACGGGACTTCTTTTCTATACTGCATGAAGATTTTCTCCCTTACAATTTCAGCAACAAAGAATCTTTCTGGGTGTTCACTAGTTATATCCTCAAACAAGAAAGGGTGAATAAAATATTAGTCAGAAATGGATGCTTTCTAAGTAATATCAAGATCCTTTACAAACTTCACCAGAGAGAGTATTTTATCATCTTTACTATTATAATACAAACCTGTGAGAGGTTCCTGAATTTGACACCAATTTGGTTTCAATATGGTGTCACAAATCTTTTCACCATCATTTTATTTCTTTTCAGTTATGCATCTAACAAGACTAATTATTGAAATTAACTGCATGTATTACAAATTTTAAGTCCTACAAATCTTCGTGTTAATTGATCGTGAACCTGCAAATACCAAAAAGTCTAGTCTTATTAGTCCTATGAGTAAGAAACACAGGTCTACAAATTCTGAAGTAGTGAATACCATATAAGAGAAAAATAAGGACAGGTTGAATCTGTCAGTTTCTTTGTCATTCATCAAGTTACTGGATCTTATGAACAATTGAGCAAAATAATGTCTTTCAGATTGTTGAGAGAGATTGTGAATTAGTTTAGTCTCATATTTGTGAGACTAACTCATGATGTATCCACATTGGTTATTATATATAGACAAGAGTATGACGCGTATAACTCGTCTCTTTCTCTTCCAATCTCCGATGCTATTGTATCATAGTATCAGAGCAATCTAGAATTCTAGATTCAATTCCCACCAAGCGCACATTAAAAAACGGATTCAAACAATAAAAATACTACTGCTACGAAAAGCCCAAGTTTCAGCCCATAAAAAAGATGCTCGATCTGTGAGAACGTATTAAAATATAAATACCTCAACCCTCACCTCAACTTCGGAGTTTTGGTGCATTGCCAAGGACTTTAATATAAGAGCCACTCAAAAACCCTAACCTTAATCTCAAAATCCTTACCCTAATCCCAAACCCTAACCTTACGCCCACCACCAACCAGCCGCCTCCATCCCCTCTCCATCAGCCTGTCGCCCAAGCTACGCCCAGGTGTGCCCAAGCCGACAGCAAGTGTGCCAAGCCCGACAGCAGGCCACGCCCACACGTGCCCAGGCCCGACAGCACCTAGCGTGCTCTAGCCATCACGTCATCTCTGCATCCTTTCGCCTTCGCCACAATCACATCATCTCCATCACATCATATCCCGCGCCTCCATCTTCCGATCGCCTCCATCACCAAATCCCGCCGCCATTTCTTCTCCCGCTGCCACGACATCTCCATTGTCGTCGCGACATCCTCTCCATCACATCATCTCTCGCCACATCCTCCCTATCATTTTCCGCCGCCACCTCATTCTCTCGTCGCTGTCATGTGACTCATGTCATCCATGTATGCCTCCAACGATGATTTGATATTCGGCTCGGGGCTCTGAGATGGTGTTTTGGTGAAGGTGTTGAGCCTTCTTTTAGTTGTAGTAGGGAGTTTCTGTCTTTTCTGAGGATTAATGTTTCAAGTTCTTCTATTTCATGATGACCGAGAACTGAGACAAAGACGGACGAGTCCAGTGAGACGACGGCTCAGACGAGAATTTCTGAGATAGTTACTGGCAGGATTTACTTGATTGGAATAATTACCTACAGTGAAAGCGTCTAATTGAGATTTATATGGCTGGTCGTGAGAAGACTAGTCATTTGTTTGGTGAACCCTCCTACTCTAGTGACAAATGCTTGAACATTAGAGGACAACAATCTATTATATCAGGTACTGACCATAATGGAACCTAAGATTCAAGACTGAAATCCTTTATTGCGTGACTGTGAAGGAGTTATGGTGCTTTCTGCATGAACTCTAAGGAGGAAGCAGCAATATCAACATAGATTATGACGTTATTCAAGAGTTATTTCTGAAAAAGCAGAACGGTACGGCGATTTCAATCGCCTAGCAGAGGAACTTCATCACATATTTATGATCACATCTGATGTGAAGCAGATGCAAAACTAGTAGAACTGAATGATGGTACTGGCCTACTTGGGTACCCTTAACCATGTTTATCTTCGACTAGGCCTCAGATTATGAGAAGCTCTGTGTGAGCTCTCTACCGGAGACATATCACTTTCTGAAGAATGTTGTTCCTGGTGTCACCTGACACTGCTACAACAACCTCATATCGATCTGGCCTAGCAGCTCATGGAAGGTAGATCAAGGGACGAGGCCACTTTGGTGGTTGTGGAGGAGGTCGTGCTGACATGGAGGGTCTATGAGGCTACACTAGTGGATGTTTTGATGGTCGTGGTGGTACCAAGGGGCAGACGAGAGGTCCTTGATATGGACGAGGATAATGACTGTGATCTATTGTTACTACTGCAAAGAGTCAAACCATATAAATTATCAGTGCCCCTTCTGAAGGGAAAACAAGCGAGAGGTGCACATGTCTCTACCACTCTTCCAGATGACGAGCAATTATGAAGTCAGTTTGAGTAGTTCCAGATGTTCTAACAGTAACATAACACGCAAGTTCAGTCTTCCTCTCCCACTCTATAGCTCAAATAGATACTCTTATATCTTGTCGTACATCATCTATGTCACATACTTGGATTATAAATTTAGGGTTGATCACATGACTGGAAATCAAAGTATTATGCCCTCTTTTACTCATA
>JAVJIF010009933.1:0-76954 GCA_038442645.1 Agave tequilana
AAAAAAAAAACAAAGGAAAAAGAAAGTAAAGAAAAGGAAAAGAGAAGGCCCAAAGAAGTAAATGTTAACTTTGTGTGTGATTTTTTATTTTTTTTCTGTGTGATTTTTATTACACATTTTCTGGGATTTCCTTCAATTTGATTTCCCTCCAATCCAATCCCGAGGGAAGAAGCAAAGCATCTGATTTTCGGGCCTCTTTTTTGTGTCTCTGAGAAGAAGCAAGTATCCACCTTTCCTTTCCTAACAAGATTATTTTACAGTTATTTATTCAAAACATTCACATTCACATTCACACTCATTTCATGCTTATATTCTCTCTGTGTAGAACCCATCCAAAGCTAAGCATCTTTTCTTTCCTTAAGTTTTTCATCAAACCCATTAATGAGCTGCTGGCACCTTTCATGCATCCCCTTCTCCCCTCTTCTTTTTGTTGTTTGTTGTTGTTTTGGATTATTATTTCTCAATTACATCCACACATACACAGATACATAGACTCTGCACTAGGACTAGGACTAGGACTCTCTTTCTTGTTGTTGTTGTTGTTGTTGTTGTTGGTCACAGTAGGAAGCAACTCATGCTCATTTTGATTGATTTTCCACAAACTGAGATGTACACGCATGCAGAAATGCCGGTGAAATTTCCCTGAATTAGGCTCTTCTGGAAAATTGGTCCTTGTCTCTTTTGGTCCTTACCTTGAATCTACTCATTACTTCTTCCTGATGTCATGTTTTCCTTGGACTTGGATTGTATTGGAATATAACAGCTTTTGGTGAAACAGAATTGTCATTGTTTGAGACAAGTGTCCCTGTATTGGGCACCCTTTGTCAGTTCTATTTATGAGCCCTCCACTCTCCTCTCTCGTTCTTTGTGATTGTAGATTTCTCAAATTTGACCCTATTGGATTCATTCTAGCAAGAGTGTCTATATTTTAGTGGGTTCCTCTTTTCTTCTCTTTATTGCCTTTATTTTTGCTACTTTGTTTGTTGAATTCGTGGTTGATTTTGGATTTTCTTCCCCTGATTGTTCTCCTCTCTCCAACAAATTTTTTAACCATCTCCTGTTCATTCCTTGCCAAATTTGTCGTAGCTGTAAATTCTTTGCATGATTTCCATTGAATAGTTTCCAATCAATGTTTTGTGATTCAAATTCTAGTTGAGGCTATTGAGGTTGAGAGAGCCGAGAGAAGAAAAGAAGCAGCTAATATTTGGAATTTGAGTGGCAAATAATTCTCCCATGCATTTCTCAACAGGACCATCGGAGCATTCTTACCAGCCAGCCATGCCTGCTGATACCACCATTTCATACTACTGGTTGAACTGGAGAGTTTTGTTATGTGCAATCTGGGTATTGATTTCCATGATGGGAGCAGCCATTTTGATATGGAAATATGAAGGCCCCAACTCACAGAGCGAAGAGGGTGATGAAACCCATCACAAGGCATTGGGTACTCTTTACGATGATGAGGCATGGAGGCCTTGTCTTAATACTATCCATCCTGTTTGGCTGCTAGTATTTCGACTTCTATCATTCTTTCTGCTTCTGGCATTGCTTATTACCAATGCGGTCGTCTATGGTGCTGGCACATTCTACTACTACACTCAGTAAGCCAATTTTATGTCTTTTTACTTAAAATTTTACTGTCAACATCCAATGTTGTATGTGTTAATTTAATTGCGTTTAGAGTCTCAATGATTATCCAACTTAAGCAAATTATTGAACAATGTGTGTCATAGTATATTGTGTGTGCTGTTCTGTGCTGATGCAAACTTAAACTGGTTCTTTTGTTTACTTTTCTTTTACATCCAACTGGACTTTTTTTAAAAAATAAGGTCACCCTATCTAAAACACTTTTGCTCCGTCTGCATCTTTTTTCCTTCTTTTGAATTGTCATTTCCTTGTTATTTTCAGTTTCTTCCTAAATGAAGTTGTACAACCCCAGAATCCAATTTTAATTAAAATCTAACAGTAACTGAACCGATTATTTAATCAATTCTCCATTTGTTAGAATTTTTATCTATCTCATATCGAAGATTATTTGATGTGTGATGGAAGTAAATTAGGATTTGTGGTGAGGGATTTGATGGAATTAGGGAAGAACAAGAGAAGAAAAAAAGATATGATCACAGAGAGCAACCCAGATTTTAGTTTCACCGCTTGATTCATTCAATCCATGAGATCAAATCAAAACAACACAATTTTTTATAAGGAAACAAAATTTTAATCAATTCATCATTACTTTTAAAATTCAATACATGACTATATATAACGTACAATACGTGCATCATATGTGCAACTATCAATAAAATCAAATCTACCCAAATATAATTCAAATAAATTCTAAATCTCAATCAAATCTACTCAAATTTAAATTCAAATAAAATCAACAAATCCTACTAAATCTGAACCGTTTGATTCCCCCACCATTCTCCATATTTTGAAAACATTCATCTCTGATGAATATAGTGGTAGTTACAAGATAAGCACGACCGAATGAAACTAAAATGCATTATGAATCATCAATCATGTCAAGGTGGTGGTCGAAAAATCAACACTGATACGTCATTGCTGAACAAAGTGGTGAAGGTGAAATTAACTTCCGTGACAAACCGACTGTAGTCGATGGTAGCTCGAACAAGATACGTGCAGCATATCGAGGCAAACCATTTCGGATAAAAACTGGATCGATACCAAGATCTCATGGGATATCCAACTTGTAAGTAACTAAAGTACTCTTCAGAATCCTAGCGGAACTTTCTCACGGTCTCAGGATAACTCATAACAATTACCTTATTATCAACTGTAAATTCATTCAAAATACTATATGGATATGCAACAAATTTGTAGTTTTTATCGCAATTTGCTAACTGTCTAATAATATCATCATGTGCAACAAGCAAATGCAATACAATAGACACTCTAAGCATAACTCATAATGATGAAAACATGAGATATATAAGATGCCTAGGATGACACACATAGAACTCCGTAATGATAAACTAGACTCAAAGAAAAACTTTAGACAACCAGTAAAGAAAAAACACTAGAAATCACATGTTATATCATAGTAAGAAACTCTGATGACTCAATAGAAGATGAATCGATAGAAACGATCATAAAAAAATAATCAACACGAGGGAACTCAGATGGCTTACTAGATGTAACGATGCTAGAATCAACTGTCTCATAATCAATCTCATCTTCTATCAAAGGTGCAACAAATGGATACCTAAAAATCTGACTAGAGACACTAGACTCGACTAATTTAGACGCAGAATTATTAGTATGATGAGCATGAGCATAAACAGTTAATGGTGTACCAGATTTGACTATCACATTCACTACTTCACTAGTACCACTATAGGAAGCATGACCCTCATCAAGAATCGATGTGTCAGAACTAACTGATATATCTTCACTTATACTAGTAGTCTTAGAAGAAACGTGGACATCTTCAATAACCTTTGAGTCGTCAACATCATCACTAGATATAATACTAACATGTTGACTCTTCGAGAAGCACTGCTAATCATAATGTCCATATACCTCATACTTAGAACATCAGTATTGGAATTGACTAACCTTGTTTAGTGTCAAGTCTATCTTAAAGCAACATCAAAAATATCTTCAACAGTGTCCACATCATAAGAGTTAGTGATTATAACACACCTTATTTTCGACCTTAAACCCAGACGAACATAGTTACAGTATGATAATGATGCTCATCCCGTCAATGAAGAGTTAAATCATCAAATTTGGCTATGTAATCTTAGACAGACTTATCACTCTGACGGAGATTTTGTAACTGGTCTAAGAGTTCCCATAATATTCGGAAAGGTATTTTTTTTTAAGCTTTCACTTTTTTCAAGACTCTATGACAACCTACGTCTCGCACAATCTCTCTATCGAGGTCCAGTAACATTAGCTAATCTTACGAGTTTCCTCTTAACAAATAAGAATCTAACCGCGTCAAAAAATCTATACCAAATAAAATAGCACTCTATATCGGCTAGCCAGTCACTTTAAAACAATCATCAAATTTAGGATCTTCTAGTTTAAATTTACGCGTTATTTCATCTTTCCTAGCACGCCAATTATGGGCAACACTACTCTCATAATTACTTCTAGTTCAAGTCTTATGCTAATAACCTATATTGGTTACAAATGCAAGTCAGATAATCAAGCAGATGCAATAGATAAATCCTAGATTTAAATGAAACTATATGCGTACACTAAAATTAAAAAAATAAATTTTCTAAAGGTTTAAACCCTAAATGCGAGAAAATACAATCTAAAATGATGAAAGTGACAAAGAATGAAGCAATCACTCATTTAAATCAATTACAAATTATCGCAGTCCAATAACACTTGCAAAAATTAAGCAATAAATAAATCAGCTCAACTTAGGATATCATCTAAAGGGTGAGTCGTTTAATCCGAAACGCAAATTTCTCAGAATTCTCAGAGAAATATCAACATTGGAGAGCTGAAATCATTCACGAAAATCATGGATAGCAGTAATAGGTTCTGGAAGATGGCTGCCTCAAGAACGACGAAAATCAAATCTGAAACAAGCTCGACCCACACTACTGGTCTACAACTGGAGCAATTTAGCACCAAGTAGTAGCTTGTGGAGATCGGATCTACTATCTATATGCTGTGAAATTCTCTCAGTACCTCTGGAGCTCAGCTGTGAATTCAATACTTCAGAAAGAACTCGAATTAGACTCCGAACGGGCCTGAAACAGACTCTGGACTACTACTGTACTTCTACTGGACTGAATTGGCTCAATGAATGACTCGGACTGAGTTGACTCAGTGCCCAACTCAGCGCTAACCCGATTCGAGTTCAGTTGGACCGGTCTGGCTCAATCTGGTATGGATCAGGCCCGGTCTAGTTCAAGTGAACCGGGATCAGTAGATTAAAGGGAGCAGTTAGGGTTCAGATCGCGTGGCTGGATCAGACCTGAACAATTTTACTTAAACCCGAACAGTTCGGGTTCGGGTTATGGATCAAATCAAACCCGACAACCTGTTCTCTTCTTCTCCTTTTTCGACGGGTGGAGCTTGCGGTGATGAAAAGGCAATGATGAGGAGCAGATGTCGGCAAAGATCTACACTAACGAGGAGATTACAATGGTGGAGAGATGCCATTGAAGGCAAAGAGGAGATGAAGTGACGGTGATGTTGAAGGTGTTGGCAGAGGCTGTGGTGGCCGTCGGTGGAGGTAGATGTCGTTGGCGGCGGTGGAGGAGGAGGACTGCGATGAAGGTGATGACGGTGGAGTGACGATGGCTCAGATCTGGGAGATTGCGGTCTGTCGGGTGCTGGAGAATCGGCGGCGGTCAGTGGAATGGTTTGGCAAGGATGGTGTGATCTCCAGTCGACGATATTTCACCAGTCGAGGCACGATTGCACAACGACGTGACTTCAGAGGCGAATACGAGGGCAGGGGTTGCGGCGAGGTGGCGGTAAATCTGGAGCCTGGCGGGAGGAAGATGGAGTGAAGACTGAGATCTGGAGGTGAGATGGTGGTTGCGGAGGTGGGTGGGCATCGCGTTGGACAATGGCTATGGGCGTCAGGCTAGGGTTGTTCCGCGTCTTCGTGGAGAAGACGATGAACAGTAATCAATATGATTATTGTTCGCGGAACAGTAATTTCTCTCTTTTTTATTTCTTTTCTTTTCTTTTTCATTTTTTTGATTTTTTATTTCTTTTCTTTTCTTTCTCTCTTTTTATTTTTTTTGAATTTGTGAAAATGGTGACTAGGGTTTTGCAGAGAAGGAAGCAAGATTTTTTTTTTTGGAAAGAGAATTTTTATAAAAACTAAAAGAAGAAAAAGCGATCTAGGGTTTTGGGAAATTTGTGAAAAAAAATTTAAGTGAATTTTGTGGAAGGAAAATAGTAAGAATTCGGCTCTGATACGAGATGAAAGGAAATTAGGATTTGTGGTGGGGAATTTGGTTGAACTGGGGAAGAGAAAGAGAAGAAAGAAAAGATATGATCACAAATCGCAACCCGAATCTTGGTTTCACCGCATGATTCGATTCAATTCACGAGATCAAAGCAAAACAACATAAATTTTCGTAGGGAGACAAATTTTTAATCAATTCATCATTACTTTTAAAATTCATATAGCCTACAATACGTGCAATTATTGATAAAATTAAATCTACCCAAATCTAATTCAAATAAATCTTAAATCTCAGTCAAATCTATTCAAATGTAAATTCAAATAAAATCAACAAATCGCACTAAATCTGAACCATTTGATTCCCCCATCATTATTGAGTTTCTTTTTATTCAAATCCATGTCTAGATCATAAGGGAGGGAGAACGTAGAAACACATAATGCAGTGCTATTAGTCACCCTCTTCAGAAGACTGATCATGTACAACTATTTTATAGTTGCTAATGTAATAGATGATCACCCCTAACATAGTTGAATGAAGAAAAGGGTGCATATAGAAAACCGCTAAATTCTGTGTAAAGGCTTTCTTCTAGTAGTTTAATTGGCATGTATGTACATCTTTCCTGTGTAAAGAAAAGGAGAAAACCTCTTGAAGCTCGGCCTTCAATTCCCTAATAGAGGCTGGTTATTTTGTTCAGATGACCAAACAATCAGTCTAGATTACCTGCTTATGTGTCTTCTTAAATCTGTTTTTTTCCTGTATTTCACCAGCAACCAAATGGAGAATGTTGGGATATGGCTTCCATTGTTCTGATGGCTTTTGTTCAAGACTACTAGATCGTTCATGATCAATGTTTTTTTTCAATATTCTTTATCAATATATTAGTTAAAGCTTTATATTGGAGATAAAAGTCTTCCTGTAATTCTTTTAGTTGTTCCTAAGTCACATCTTTTTCACCCGTTGACCTTTATTTTGTTGTATTTTGTTTGACAGGTGGACCTTTATGCTAGTTACCATATATTTTGGGGTATGTCGTTCTTAATCATACGTCTGAGAATCTCTTCATGCATACTCACATGTGCACATAAGTTGATATCATTCGTTCTGTTCATTTATATTGTTTTTAAATCTGACTTGCAATATATCATATTGATATGTGCATGCTATATCTTTCAGCTTGGTTCTTTGCTGTCCATTTATGGCTGCCACCAATTTCTCAACAAAGTGGGTGGTGATAGGGTTGATCGTTCAAGGTTAGATGCAGAGCACGGTATATATGCAGCTCCCATAAGTGAGAGGAGTGAAATTGTGCGCCAGACAATAAAAAACTCCATGTTTCATGGGGAACAGAATGCTCAAAAAATCGCTGGTCTTGGGGGTTATGCATTGCAAATCATCTATCAGGTTCTTAACTAATTAAAGTTAAATTGATAATTGATCACAATGGGTAATGCTTATGTTTGTAGCAGTCATAATATGCACCATATTCTGTCATATCTCATTTAGAAATGGTTATTATGTGGTTTATAGGAAGATGGGTACCATAAACATAAGTAGGTTTTTTTCCCCTTCCAAAATTAGTGTTCAGGAGAAAAACTAAAACTAGTGAGTTCTACTCACAGCAGTGGTCTGAAGGAAGAAAAGGTTTTTTTTTTTTTTTTTGCAATCTTCACTACCAACTGCCTTAATTTGTAATCTTAATTAGGCTAGCCCTTGAAATGAATTTTGCAGTAAGTATGCTTCTGTCTTTACTGTAGATGCATTGAATATATTTTGTATTCCCTTTGAGATGATCCTTTAAAATCTCTTTTGAAGCCATATTCCATTAAAATCTTATTAATGAATCAGGGGGCTAGTCCCACCTTTTATCTCAGGAAGGAAAAAATTGGCTAAAATGAAAAGATTAGGAATATTTGAACAACATGTTAATACTTGATCCATAGTCATGAGTACCAACTTATTTCCGGGAGTCCCGGGGATTTGTAACTGAAAGTCTCTTTTCACTCACACAAGTAATGGAATTTGATTGTCATCTTACTGCCAGACATAAAATTGACAATGAAAAAAAAAGCATTGACTTTGAATGAAATCCTGAAAGTATTAGCTCCAGATGAAAGTCCTATCACATCAATATGAGATGTTTGGACCATAATGACAAATATGGATTGCTTAAAGAGTGACATTTTTCTTCTTCAGAGTGTCGCTGTCTAGGATAGGCAAATGGCTCAAAAGGGAAGTACAGAGTACATAATGAGGTTTAAATCAAAGAGAACAGGCTAGCATCAAAATGGTTAAAGTGTGTCATTTGTATTTATTCCGTATTGAATATCTAAGGAGATGATGAATTAGTAGAGAAGAATATGTTAGAGGATGTCCTTAATGACACATGGTGGAGGTGGGGTGGCAGACAGTACAAAATGTGCTCCACTTTGCTGCAAGTTTCAGTGTGAATAAAAAGAAGGTTTCAGGGTGGAAGGGTTCAGGGTGGTGAGATGTGAGAAAATGAAATAGGATTGGTGCATTCTCCGCCTCTTTTTTTCCCAACAAGAGAGTGCGGGAGTGGCGGGGATCATTGAAGTTTAACTTTTAAGAGGATGGTCAACTTTATCAGTTTTACATCATGATGAATTTATGAGCTGGCAGATGTATCTTATTTAGATACTTTGCTTTGTTTTGCACCTTAGATTTGAAATTTCTTATAGCGAATCATTTTCTATAGTCGAGGAGACTTTTAGAGTTCTTTAGTTCATGAGCTTTAAGTATAGAAGCAACAAAGGTAAGTTTTATACATGCTGATTCGCCTATCTTGCAAGCTTCTTTCTCGCTGAAATTTCCATGGTCATGAATCTGGCACATACTCTGAGGGCCAATGTCAAATTGATATCCAATGGAGGGGGAACCTTTTCTCGAATGGGTCTAAATGCCAATACCAGGAAAATCCTAATGTCAAGAATCCTTACACTACTCTTTAGTCATTTTTAGGCATTGAGCATTAATGGATATGGACAAAACCTTTTCTCGAATGGGTTTGATTTAATCTCTTTGTGATGAGGTTTCTTATGAAGATCCATCAGGATATGCTCAAAATTCTTCCTTTATACTTCATCTAGGCTCACTGTAACCTAAGCTTGCTTACATCTTCTATTTTAGCTTAATTCGTGTAATTAATCTGATGTTCGTGTTCTCTGGCAACTTTAAAATTTGTAGGACCATTTCCGCTTCGGTTTACATAAGATTTAGGTTATTGTTATGATGAATTTGTTCTCTTTGTGTCTGATTCTCTTTGTTCTCTGCTTCCCTCAGTTTTTGGTAAACAAAATCCAAAGAAATTTACTGCTGTTGAAATTAGTTGGTACTCTTTTGTAATGTTAAGTACTCAGAAATTGGTTCTTAGAAGTCTTTGCAATTGAATGTTATTTTGTGCCCCCCAACCCCACCCCCACCCCCACCCCCACCCCACCCCCCCCCCGCGTCTTTGAAATCCTAGCTACGCCACTGAGAGTAACCATTCAAATAAGAGAAGCTAAAGCTTTTATCCCACCATTTAGCAATATAAGATAAGGTAAATCATAATATTAGAACGTAAGAGATGGACAAGTTTTATTACAGCTTAAAGAAGTACACAACTAGCATGTACGTCATCCAATTTTTTTACACACACCCATGCACGCACACATGCACATCCCATCTGAAATTCTGAATTTACATATATCAATATCCCATCTGATGTCACCTCTTTGTTGCTGTGGCAGACAAATGCGGGTGCTGTGATGCTCACTGATTGTGTTTTCTGGTTTATCATCTTCCCTTTTCTTGCCATCAAAGATTATGATCTGAATTTTGTAAGTATTCACATTTTTTAAGAACCCAATCTTTACAGACCTTTGTTTTTTACTTGAAATTACAATTAAAGGATATTGTTATCCCTAGGAAAAACTTCCTTTCTTCCTTCCTTCTTCTTCCTCTTGTTCTTCTTCTTTTTTGATGATCCTGGCTAACCTATCCTGAGAATGTTCTCACTTCTCATATTTCTTCTCTCCTTTCAGCATAGTACGTTTAGCTGGGATTTTGATGCATTTTCATAATTTTCATTCTGGAAATAGTATGAAAAATTTTATATCTCAATTCTTTTAGGTCCAGATGGACCATCTCATTTAATAAGTGACCACTATATTTAATCATATTTTTTCTCTAATGATGCTCCCTGTGTCTCAACCAAGATTTATTATTCACAAGATGTATGTATTTGCTCCCAACCTCCAATATATTTCTCCATCGTGACCTTAAAAAAAAAATGTGCAGGAGGGTGACTGGTGGTTGGGACTCTCTCTCTCTCTCTCTCTCTCTCTCTCTCTCTCTCTCTCTCTTTTGGTTGGAGGGGTTTTTTGGGTGGGGGGGGGGGGGGGGGTAACTTTTGGGTGGGTGGCGGCGCGATGGGGGTGTGGGGTGGGATAGGGATTGAAGGGAAAACCTCTGTTTTCTGAAGTTTTCTTAATGTATTATCATGTTCTTTGATAATAAATATGTAGTATGTGTACCTTATTTTGTAGATATTGATTGGTATGCACTCAGTGAATGCCATCTTCCTTCTTGGTGATACTGCTCTGAATAGCATGGTAAATGTTTCTTTCTTCTACCACGATTGTTCAAATTACCATTACAAGATTACTGATTACTTTGCCTTATCTGCTATAATATGTTTTCTGCATGTCTAGAGGTTCCCCTGGTTCCGGATCTCATACTTCCTTCTATGGACGTCTGGATATGTCATTTTTCAGTGGCTCATCCATGCTTTTGTGTCAATTTGGTAATGAGGAGTTTAAGACATCGTTTTTGAATTTCTACTCTGTTGTTAGTTTCTTGTGTTGGCTTCAATTAACATGAACTATTATTTTTATTACAGGTGGCCATACCCATTTCTTGACTTGTCATCCCTCAAGCCCCACTATGGTATTCCCTTCTTCCAAATAATACTTCTCAGTTCTGGTGCATTCTTTTAACATGTACAATTTCAAGTTAAAATGGTCCCTGCTTCTTAAATTGAAGCTTATAAGAGTAGCATAAAAAATTTATCTGATAACTGCAACTTGAAAACAGAGCGTCCTTCCAATAAGATGCAGATGCTTGAAGTGGCAGGAAGAATAACTCTTCCATACATGCTGATTTATGTCCCCTATACATTGCAGCTTCCTGATTTTGCTTTCTTCTACACACTTTTATAGTGTCCACATTTTTTGTTTTTCCTTCTTTGCTGCTGCTATGCGTAGCGTGCGGTTGTGAGATCTGCAACCATTTTCTGAATTAGGTAGAATCCAAGCATAAACATCTGAACTTTGTTCCCTACCCATTGCAGCTTTGCGTATTCTTTTTCGTCAGCAGCTGCGCACACTTTTTGAGTGTCCTTCTTTCCTGCAATTTCTTCTTCATTACACTATGTGGTTGCAAGGTCCTGATGATTTGCAACCGATCTCTGAATTGCGCAGATCTTATTGAAGGAAAGAACCAATTTGTACATAAACGATAGTAATAGGTTAGAAAACAAATAATCTGAAACCTCATTATAATTTTGTGCCTATTTCTAGATGAGATTTCTTCTGTATAATATACTCTTAGGGTTATTGGATGAAGATATTCTTACGGAACTACAACTTCTACTTATTTTCAGCTAGAATAAGTTTCTGTTTCCTTGCAGGTATTTGCTGGTGGCATTGATGCACATCCCTTGCTATGCTATTTTCACGGTAATCATAAAGATGAAGCACAATATTCTATCAAGACGGTTTCCCGAGTCGTATCTTTGCACAGATTGAGGATAGAGAAAGAGCATGAGGCAACCGACTGCAGCCATTGCGGTCCTACAATTCATATTGTGATATAAAAGGGGAGAGAGTAGTCACAAATCACAATCGATTAGGCATTCAAAATTTCTGAATAGTATGGATCACAAGTCACACAAGGCAAGATGACTTGCAAATGGTGACTGAGATTATATGGCTGCTCTCATATCAAATCTCTTCCTGGGTGGCTGGTGAATGAGAATAGAGTTGAGAATAGATTTACATGTACAGAAGCAGAAAGGAAATGGCCATACCTATAAGATTAATATAAAGTTGTGAATTTTGTCTTGACAAGTTGGAATTTGTTTATATGACCAATCAGTAAATCTTTGCAGTCCCAACTTTCATACAGTGAAGTTAAGACTGTAGACATGCGATAAATTATGGTACTTGTATGATTTTCTTTTCCTGTACATTAAACTGTTACTCTAGGACGACATGGAGTATGTCTGGAGTGCACCAGATAAATTATTAAGATTTTACCAATGTATGGTAGATTGGCAGGTGAGCTAAGAAGGCACCAACTTACACTCTGTGTTCATAGTCTGCATGCATACTGTGGTGGGGATTTCCTCCCACAGACAGTTGAACGCTACTGGTTGATCCTACTAAAAAGACAGAAAGAAGAGTCAGGAGCACAGTGTGGTGCCAGCCGAAGACCCTCGAGCGTGAGAATAAGTATCTTTGTTTTAAGGAAAGCAAAGAATACTTGTATGTGATGATTTCGATAGTAATCAAAAGCTAACTCTCTTCTCGTTGGAGAAGGAACTACATAAAATCCTGACTCAGCTGTTAGCCGAATATTTGGATCTCAATAAATGAACAATCGGCATGTAGTGACTTCCTCGTAACCTCCCATATTGCGTCGCTTGATTGTCGGGATAGTCATGCAAAGATATTCGTCACTATCCATAACAGCTTGCATTGATGTAAGGGCGTTGTAACATTTTGAACGTGGGGATGATCTGGCAGCATGACTAGATTCAGGAATCACTGAGATCATGTCATCCAGCTATAACCAGCGCAGGAGCGGCAGGCTTCTAAGGGTCTTCGTGGCGGAGGCTAGGCCCTCTGACTAGCAGAATAGCTCGGCCGAGTTGAGTCTCTAGGAGCATGATTCTAGATAGATGTGATCGTGAAAGGGACCTGATAGTTGCGGATAACTCGGGCCGAGTATGGGCCCGGGGCAAGACTCGAGGCTTTCTCCTTGGGCCTATACCGGGACCGTGGGCACGTCAAATTCATTGGTCGCTTGGGACGCTTTTGATACGGCGGGACACGTGTCGTGTTCCTGATGAGGGTTGAAATATGATCATTACAGATGCCCCCGGCTTCTTCTCTTTTCAAAGTCTTCGATCGAAAAAGTGGGGAAGTGCAACTTATTTTGTCCTCCGATCTGAGGTTATCTTGTTGTATTATAGCCAGAGAAAGACAATCAGTGTATCTCAGTGTATCTAGTGTATTTAATGTTACTTTTGATCTATATGGCCAGTGATCGGGGGGAAACCGCGTACAAAAAGTGTATGTTTTGAAATCAAGATTTAAAGTGTGTGTGTTTTGACTTCCTTGATACTTCCGTTATAGCATAGAGGCTAAAAGGAGTCGAATCCACAAGGACGGGAGACGATAGAAGCGTACACGGTATGTTAACGTGTACGTTAACGGTTCTTCAATGTTTGAAAGAATGAAAAAAAAACAAAACAAAAAATGAAAAGAGAAGTACGGTGAAATATGAAGAAGTGAGAAACATAGAAAAAAATGTTTGTGATTTTTGAGATATATTTCTAAAACAAAGTGAAAAAGAAAGAAAACACATGGCTACTAACTACTAATGACTCCACCAACATGCTAACCTCTTAGTGATAGTTGTCTCACATGTATTCTTGGCAATCACTAGTCCTTACTTCAAGAGCGTTTCAAAACATGACCCATATGTAACTCATCACATCCCAACTCAACAAAATAAGTGCAAGCTACACTTAAACCATCAAAACTAAAAGTAAGCATGAAGTAAAATAATGTTAGCTTGTTAGAGAGTTAGGAAGTTAGAGTGTTAGATCCATCATCATGAGCCATCCCATCAATGGCTCTTGCAATAGAGGCTATTAGATTCATGTGGATTATCAAATAAGAAATTAGTAAGTTAGTGATTAGTAGTTAGTTACCATGAGAGAAATTAGTTAAACATGTAAAAGAAGTTAGAGAGAAGAAAACAAGAAGAGATAAATAGAGTACATTTCATAGATTGTCACCTTCTATTACAAACACTCTTACTTTTCACTCATGTACCACTCTCTCTCTCTCCTATTATAAGATCTACAAGAAATGAAAATACAAAGGAGGAAGAAGAACAACACTAAAACTACCTTAAACTACAACATAAAGAAGAAAACTACCCTAAAACTACACTACTCTCCGGATATCTCCAACTGAAGAACCCCGGAGGTATATATAGGCACCAGGGCAAAGGGGAGCCAGGGGCAAACCCTGGCCCAAAGTACGGGCGCGGCCGCGCCCATACGGCAGTGGAAACGCGGCCATAGCCGCGTTCCCGCTGCTCTTCTAGAGCCGCGTGCGCGGCGCTTTCTACCACGAGTTGTCCCGTCTGTCCCCTATCAGTTGCAGGTCCCAGTTTCTGATTTTAAGCGGCTCTTCTAGAGCCGCGTGCGCGGCGCTTTCTGCCGCGCGCTGTCCCGTCTATCCCTATCAGTTGCATGTCCCAGTTTCTGGTTTTGACGAATCAGCTCTCCAAAATCATGGTTATGACCTTTAATCACCCATTAAATGGTGATTTAGGGTCTTCTTCTTCATTGCACACCATGGACCTAGAAACATGCAAGAGAGAAATTATTAGCAGAATTTTAATATTAAATAAATGTGAAAATGTGGTATGAAATATGCAGTTTTAGAGACTAATCACAGCCCCACACTTATCTTTTGCTCATCCCGAGTAAAACAAAAAAACTAAGGAAATTATTACACCACTTTCGCAGGTGACGCGATTGCACTGAGCATGTGTAACAAGCCGTTAAACCTCTAGGTTTCCCCTAGAGGAGGAGTTTTGTCTCCTGAGGGTTTTCAGCAGATTACACCCACAAAATCCATAACAAAAGAAATCAAATGTTAGTATTTTAAAAACGTATTTTTGAAATAGAGAAAAGTGTTGAAGTATTTTTGCGAAAATATAAATGATCCAAGGTCAGAGGTTAATCAGAAATTGCTCTTCCTTAAACTAAGTCGAAATGCAAAATCTTGTTATAAATTAAATGTAAGAATTTAAAATTGAATTGATTCTTCGATCTTTCATAAAACTCTTAGAAAAATTTGCACTTTGTGAATAGTGAAGGTTTTTGGGATATCGACTCTAATTTTCATGTCATTTATTTAATATAATTTTTTCTTTTTTTCTTCCCTTAGTTTTCTTAGGCTTTCTTATTCACCCGGGTAGTGTGCCTTTAGCCGGGTACTCCCAAACTAGATGATCTTAGGGCACCAGATGAGAAAACATCCATCAGACTTAAGAACTCGAGTAAATAAGGCCACAAAGCCATGTGAGACCCGCGTTCAGGAAACTCTAACGCGAAGTTCACAGCACTGCGTTTAATAGGCAGACGCGGGAGTCAAATTGATAAAATAAAGACGCGAGGATCCTCAGACCCGCGTCTTGCTCACCAACATGAAAGCCGCGTCCATAATTCAAACGCGGGCCATGAACCTCGCGTTGACTGTTTAACTTCAACAGAAGTTTAAGAGTTTGAAAAACTCTTCGAGTCCATTAATGGTAAAAGCCATTTTTACTTGAAATAGGGGCCTCTGCTGGAGGTGCGCCACCCATTTGAGCGGCAGGCGAAGCGGCGCTAGATGAGAAAGCGATCTGCTTTTATTTTGGATCCATTTCACCGATGAAATCTTCGAAGAAGATTAAAGTTAAAAGCTCAAAGATTTGGGTTCTAAACAAAGCTTGAAGAAGCTTGCAAACTCTGAACGCAGAGTTGAAGGAGGAAGAAGAGTCAAATGATGACTTTTGAAAGGACATGTTGCGCCTTTTATAGAAAGATGTGTCAGCCGAGATACGCGGCATGTATCTCAAGGTCAATCTGCCAGACGCGTGTCAGCGCACTCAAACACAAGGATCGCGTTTCACAAAATCGCATCTCCAAACAAGAAGAACTCCGTGTTTCGTAACGCTCGAGAGCCACGTCTCTGTTCCAAGTGAGAGTTACATCTCCACTTTGAATCAAGTCTGCGTTCGTAACACTCGAGAGTTGCGTCTCTGCTCCAAGTGAGTGATGCATCTTCACTTTGAATCAAGTCTGCGTTTGTAACGCTCAAGAGCCGCGTCTCTATATCAAGTGAGAGGTGAGTCTTTACTTCAATGAAGCCCTCGTCTGCAAAGAAACGCAATCCTTGTGTTAACAAGAACTGCGTTTCTTTTCTCAAAATTAAAGTTAGTCTCTGCTTCTGCAATCAGTTTTTATAGTGCATTAGGAAAGCAGATGACAATTCTCTCGGTTCAACAATACACCACAATCAGATCAAAGCTCAGATAAGGTCTAAACTGTGTATTTAGATACTTGCAACGATCGTCCTTGGTGGCTTTAAATAGTTCAATAGTACACTCACGAAGACCGGAATTCAGATAAGATCAAGTTCAGGATATCACAGAAGATTGCTAGTTCAGGCTTAGAAGCCCACAGTTAAACATGAAGTGCAAAGTATTTCGAGATCCGTTCCAGTTAACTACGGAGTCTCAAAAACTTTGGAGGGGGTTCTGTGGGCAGTCAAAAAATTAAAGACAAAATCATCAAATACAAGACTCAGATCAGCAAGAACGCAAGACTTACTCAAGCCAGCGTCTAATTCAAAACGTAAGGCTTCCTCAAGCAAACGTTCAATTCAAAACGCGAAGCTCAGTCCAAGCCAGCGTTCAATTCAAAACGCAGGGCTCAACCAAGCTCGCGTTTCAAATCAAACGCGAGACTCCGTCTAAGCCCGCGTCTACAATCTAACGCAGGGCTTGTTAAGCTCGCGTTTTAGTTCAAACATAGAACTCGGCCATGTCCGTGTTTTTATGAAAACGTGAGACTCAAGCTCGCGTTTTAAGCAACGGAACAGTATTGCGTTTCTTCTGTAACTGTCTCATTACTAGGTGAATTAATACCTACGTAATGAGGAGAGTTAACTTCATTATGGAGGGATTTTAGGGGACAATTATACTCCTGAAACTCTCTATAAATAGTCAAAAAAACTATTGAAAAGGGGGTTGGTTGATCAGAGTGGAAGAAGGAGAGAATCAAAGGAGTTCATTTCTTTAAACTTGTTGAGTTCAAGTTTAGTTTTTTTTAAATCTCTTTTTGAGATTTTGTCATTGATAAGAGTTGTGCTACTCTGTCAGTGATTCGAAGAGAAGATTTCTCTCCCAAAGAAGTCTGACATCTAGCCGTCAACGGAGAATAAGGTGCTGTTAGTGAAAATGGATTCCTTCTGGATAATATATATTCTTCCTGTGTTCACAGATTTTGAGATTTGTTGACATGTTTTAGATAACATATCTTCCTTGTCAACATAAATGTTATCTTTCACTGTTACATGTTTTAGATAACATATCTTTGTTGAAAAGGCCAACTATAGAATGTTTATTTCATGTTTGGATTTGAGCTTGTGATTTTCTAGGAGAAAATTGATTCTGTACGAAAGCAGGTAAATATCAAATATTGCAGTCATATAAAACTAAGAATACAAGTTATAAAAAAGCAGTCACTCCAACAGATCAATATTAATAATCAGATGTACATCTCTTCTATTAAAAAAAAAAGTTCAGGATCTCTAACCATTGATTGTTGTATAAAAATTTGTGAAAAGAAATCAAGGAATCACCATGGATTCACCATGGATTATTACATAACAAGTCATGGGGGAAATAATCAAGGATTTAACCATTGAACTATTACATGACAGTTGTGTTTGGCAAAGTTTAGAACTAATAATGGGTAGTGCTGTTTATCACCTGTCAGATTCACTCCATGAGACTTTCTTATAGTTCCTTTCCTCTCTTTGGTTATATGACTGATTAATCTCTGTTTGTGGTATATTAGTCCATTAAATGATGAGGGATTTTTGAGATTTTGATTTATTTTGTGTACATGGTGAAGGAAAAAAAATACTGTTACAATTCAATATCAAGAGATTCAAAAGCTAAGAAAAGAAGGAAAAAAATGGACTCACTATCAGAAATACAAGTAGTAGTGACGAGGATCCAGAGCAAGCAATAGTCTTTTTAGGCAAACTTTGTTCATTTTCCTTCATATAAATGGAGACAAGTCACCAGAAACACAAATAAGTAAAGGTGTTACCTTGATGCCTTTGTAACATTACATCTGCTGATATTTTCCTCCTTTGCTGTGGATGATCCGGTCTCTTTTGGTGAGGGGCGAGAGGGCGAGCAGCATGGCAGAAGGGGTGGCAGATGCGCGCCAATCATGCATAAGCTTGATTCATGGATACTTGTCTCCAATTTAAGAAACTTGCTCTCCCCTTGCTGGCTTTTGGTTCTCAAACTGCCATCTTTGTTGCAGAGACTGAAGCAAGGAACCGCCGCCACCGATGTTGGTGCTGCCTGATCACAGTTTTGCCTTGGCGGATATTCTATAAGAAAGCCTTTTATCTCAATAGAGCGTATGAGATTATATAATGAATACATACAAAGTCATTCCTGACAATTGGTTCCTGTTGCCATCACTCTAGTTTGATGATGATTAACTCATATAGTTATAGTACTAATGATCTTGTATTTATATAGTTTCAGATTTACTATTAGATCTTAGTAGGTGCTTAGTTTCACAAAAGAGTTTTGGGGAGCTAATACATGTAGATTCAGAGCTCGCGCGACAAGATCGCATCTAGCACTCGGTTGGACTCTAACTCATTGGAACGTGTTGGACCGAATCGACTTAGAGAAGGAGTTCTACAAGAAGACTTCAGTTTGTTTAATTTGAGTTTGTATTTAGATCTTATGTAAAGATAGATAGGTTGATATGCTCAAGTTCACACACACACACCAAAGTTCAATATGTTTAATTTTCGTTTAACTGCTTTTTTGGATTTCAACTATACATATATATATGATTTTCATGAATTGATAGAATAAAAACAAGTTTATATGGTTTAATGTATGTTAGATTTCATCTATATCATATGTGCTTCATATATTTGGAAAAACTTATTTTGATGATCTATTTCATGTGTTTAGAATTTTAGAATTAACAAAACTTATTTTTGGATTTCATGTCAAAAACATAGATATCATGCACATGTGTATTGGATACTATCCATATACAATATGCTTCGAAAGAATTTAAATATCTTGTTTTTGTATTTGTACAAGTTTGGGAAATCAGATTTTCATTTCAAAATCTGATTTTCGGAAATACGATTTTTATTTAAGGCTAAATATTTTATATCACAAAAATAGTTCAAATAGTTTGTAATATGTGCTGATTTTTTGTCACACATATTTGTTATTCAAATATCTAATAAGAACTTATTTTTGTAGAATTTATGAGAATTTATGGGATTTTATAGAAGTTAAATTGACCAAGTTTTCAGTTCTGAAATATCAGCGAGATCCCACTGGCGGTCGACTTGACAGTCGACTGGATCAGAAGTCGGTCGACCGGACCGGTCGACTGATGTGCAAGAAACGTGCACAAGGACCAGCCAAGTAGGCCGGTCGACCGCGCGGTCGACCGGCTGAAAGTACCCCACTCTCAGGTACTGCCGGTAGACCAGGCGGTCGACCGGAGGCACAACGGTCAAAAATATGACCGTTGGGCCGTTCGACTGGAAGGGAATTTTGGACTTTTCTGCTGCCAATGGCTATATCTTTTGAGAGGCTATAAATAAGCCATCTCATGGGCTGTTTTTAATAAGTTTTTAGAGAGCTATTTTCCCATCTATTCAAGAGTTTTGCAGCAAGTTTTTAGAAGAGTTTTTTGTGCCAAAAAGATTTTTTTAATTTTGTTTTCAAGGGCTAGAAAAATCAAAGAGAAAGAAAGTCTTTGGGAAATTATTTTGATCTTCATTTCTATTTCATTCTAGTATTTTTCCCAAGTATTATCTTTGTGATTTTGTTTTTCAAACACCTTGTTTTCTCATAGTTGAGCTAATCATCTCTATCACATCTATAGGATCTTGTTTTTGTGAGAAATATAGTTTGTGGTCTATTGAGATCATCAAGAGTTGTTTGTGGTCTATTGTGATCACCAAGTTGTAATCTTTCCTTTACTTTGACTTTGTGCATATCCCTCTAGTGTAGAGGTGGTTGTGGTTTAGGTTTGTGGTTATCCCTCTTCTGTAGAGGTGATTGTGATTGTTGTTTGGCTTTGTGTCCATCCATCTTGTGTAGAGGTGATTGTTATTTTGGCTTTGTGTCTTTCCTCTTGAGTAGAAGTGTTGTGTTGGAGAGAGGAGTTGTATACTCCTAGTTTGTAATTGCAAATTCCTCAGTGGAGGTTCCCTTTGTGGGAGGTGCTGTGTGGACGTAGTGAAAATTCTTCTATGTGAAGGCGGGGGACGTAGAACAGTGGCTCGAATCTCGAAACATATTTTGGTGTTTGTGTTTGATCCACTATCTCTAAACTCTATCTCTCTTATATCTTGCATTACTTATATTGTTCATATCTCATACATGCTTGATATTGTTTGTGTGCCCATACTTGTGTTGAACCAAGAGAGCTTCATATAGCACCTCAACTCTTATTTAGAGGAATCTAAAGGAGATAGTTCAGAGTACTTCATAGGGAATTCAGCTACACTCTTTGGTTACACATAATGTGTTGCATTAGTTTTTAATTTCGTATCATTTGTCATTAGATTAGTAAATACACCTATTCAACCCCCCCTCTAGGTGTATTTTCAATTCCTCGTATTTATCACATCTTTAATGATTTTTATGACCCATCAGCAGACATTTATTAACGCCTAGGACTTTGTTTCTCTTTGGTTGTTGTGGGCCAACAGCCAATGGATCTGCCAATCCTTTGAATGTCTATTGCTCACCAACAGAATGTGGGCTTTTTTGTGCACACACTGCTATTTCTCTCATAAGAACAAATTAGTATCCATATTGCCTGCTTCTTTTGTTTTGGTTTTTGGTACTACTCTAGTTGACTGCATAAGGTTTTAAGGTTATAGTAGTGCAGCTGCAGAACATCATCCCCTTTGGACCTGAACCATCTGCTTGCTTCACGAGTACTGGCTCACACCTTGGTTGCTCAACACCAGTAGAGTAGGCTACAACATTTCTTAATTTTAGGGGAAAGAGTGAAATTATCAGCAAGCAACCAGCACCGTGTACACATAGGAACACATGTAGGAAGCAGCACATCACTTTCACTGCTTAAGAGCTGTTTCGATCAAAGACCCTCAACAATCTACCAACAAAATCATAATAAACCTTCTTCAGTAAGCAATAGTTCACGATCATTCATAACCATGCCACACCCATTATAATAGCTATTATCACATTCGTCGTTCACCCGAAATCCCCCAGACAACCAGCTCTTCCCCTTGTGGGCCACCATCATGTATTTAAACTTGTTCTTAGAATATGCATTTCCTATCAATGGAATGAGAGAGGAAAGGGAAACTTATATTCTAAAATTATACCGAGACAAACTTAACAATATAACATGAAACATACACTAAAACGCAGTCATAACATCCAGCACAGCACTCTTTATTCCAGTTTTCCACTCGTTTTAACATCTAGATACTGTTCTAGCAACCAAATAACCAGTTCCACTCCTTACGCTGCAAGAGCTCCAGCTTCAGTGAGAAGTGGCACCAATTTGCCTTCACTGTGCCTCGCCATAACATCTGTTGACATCATAAGAGTCTTAATGAGCTACCATTAAAAAGCACTACTAGCGGTGAGACCAAAGGTAAGGGAACATAATCATACTGTCACAGCCACCAATATGCTTTCCACCAATGAAAACATTTGGAACAGTCCTTTGTCCAGTCCATTCCGCAAGCGCAGACTGAACTTCAGACCCATCACTTTATGAGAGAGACTAGTCATCGTCAGTGATACTACACCGGCTTTATAAATTGAGTTCATAGATAGTATTGCAGGTAATAAAGAAAGAACTAACTCAACATAGAGACTAAAGGACCGGCATTCTTCCTGTAGTAATGCATGTACAACAAAGCCTCAAGAATTTTCTTTGCGCAATCCAAGAAAATATACTCACTTTCAGCATCCAGCTCAATCACTTTGTAACTTGCCTTGAGCTGTGTCAGCAGCTGCTTAACCCGAACACAATATGGGCAATAACTCTTGCTGCAACCAATAAAATCCAAGAACACATTTAAAAAAGTATGAAAGCACAAAGGAGAAATGAGAACAAAAATAAGGAACAAAGGGTCAGATGAGTCTTCAGCGCAGTCCATGATCTAATAATCATATATCAGTTACCAACAAAGGTGATTTTCAAAAAAATCTCTTGTAAGTCCTCAGTCGCTGTGGAGATCAGCTGATATAGAAAAGGAATTTTGGCATAAAATTTTGCTTGTAACAGAGTTTAGATGCCAATATCAGGTAAATCTTGTTTCTTTTTCCTATTCTATTTCCTTTTTATTCTCTTCAAAAGTTCCTAGTACATTTATCCAGAGATCCCTAATTCAACTGTAGCCCTCTTTCCCGAGTGTCTCCAATGCACCACCGCACCAACCTCACCGCGCCTCACCCAAGGAAAGAGGCTTTTATTCCAAATACTTGCAGCTCCCACTTTATTGTTACATGTATTCCAACATTTAGCTAGTTGTTAGTAAAGTTCTGTAGGAATATCTAAGTGAGATTACAGTCGGGCTTAACATGGGTGTGCTCAAAACGTAATTGTCACCCTTGCGCTATCATCACTTATAAACTATAATGATATCCAGATGTTCAACCTTTTCTTGGATTCAATGATATCCAGGCAAATCTCTCCCATCATGTCTCATTAATTCCTCCTTTCATCATAAGTTCCAGTCTTTGTACCAAGGTTTCAAATATCGTGTGACTTCGATATACATCAGCAATATCATATCAAGTTTTGAGTTATTTGGTATTGTAGTAGCCCTATAATATTGGCCAATATTGAGCTCATATTGACGACATTGATACTAAAAATCATTGGTCGATATCGATACCAATACCGAAATTTCAATCCATGCTTTATACCAATATGAGTTGCTATTGACGACATTGACACTAAAAAACATCGATCGATATAGATACCGATACCAAAATTTTAAACCATGCTTTATACCAATATGAGTTGCGCATCAATCTAGTTTTCTAGAAATATTTGCAAATAGGGATTCATTGAGACTTTTTGTTTCCTTAATTAGTCATCTATATTGGGATACATAGTTTGAAGGCAGACAAGGTCTGAAGAAAAAGAAGCTATAGTACATTCTAAATCTAAAACAACAGTGTGTAAAAGATAAAATAAAAAACAATTTCATTTGCAGATGTGAGCATGCATTGGGATGTCACCGAGAGTAAAATATTCATCAGTGTACTGTGTCGAGAACATTTTTGTGTTAGTGAGAGGGGAACAACTACATTTACATTTTACGTGCATTCACAATATTCGCTTATTGATTATTGGGATGGCACCAATTATGCCCTGTCAATTTCTTTTTTTTTTTTTTTTTTCCCCCTTCAATAGCAACATGACCATAAAATTATTAACTAGAAGCTCATATATGAAAACACAGTTATGCAATGTTATTCAATCTCTAAATCCTACAAAATTTAGGCAGAAGGCACTTCCACCAGATGATATGCATTTAGAAGGAAAAGGGAATGCTTTCATACAAGTTCGCTAGGGGTATTTCATGTTCAGCAATATTGTCAGTAAAAGTTCTCTTTCAAGAGCCAAGCATATTCAAGGCTCAAAGTTCCTCCTTTACTTCCTAATTTCCTCCTTTGTTCACACATAATAAGGAAACCCTCCATTATGGGCCTAGACTAATCTACGCAATTTCATGAGAAGCTTAGTTTATCGAGTCAAGGGAAGGAAGATAAAACCCTGTCAAATTCCTCTGATATAGGCCTCTATCTCTTAATCAAATGTCCCACTGACGCAAATGCTCAATACTAACTAAGATCCCCCTTATCCATTTGAATTTCCTTTAAACCTTGAGGTTTGAGGCTAAATCTTCTAATGTCGAAGTCTTTCAGCAAACACCGAAGGCCAATTATCTCCCTCTAATGTTAGACATTTGCCATCAGAACATCCGCCATAAGTAACCTCCTTAGGAGGCAAGACACATGATACCACTCTTGAAGCCAGATATCTCTCGTTATCTAAAAAGCCCATAAGATTCTTTCCATAGGCTAAACAAAGTCTAAATTGAAAAGTACACTCCAACACTAATATCAGTTCTAAACTCTAATGGTATTTTTATCTCTCAGTCACATTCATACTAGCAGCCATCAGTTTGAAGCTGGACAAGGTGTTTGGAAACAGAAGTTACAGTACATCCTTCATCCAAAACAACAGCACTCGTTGCCCAGCGGACACAAGTCTAAGGTTGTCTTCCTGCTATTCGCAGGTGCACGTGTAAAAAAGGGAAACAAGTGCATTTGCATTGTCCGTGCATTAGGAATATTCACTTAATACTTATTTAGATGGTACCAATTAGAATCAAGCAATTTTATTTGCTTAAAGATAATAACAAGGTGTTCACAAAAAGATAGCGCTTGAAACTCATATGCAAGATTTGATTTCAGAGGTATGCACTGTTGTTCAAAATTCAAATGCTATGCAATGTTAAATTAAATAAAAGATGTCACTTGGTGAGAATTAAACAATTAAGAGAAGCATGGATGTCAGTCTAATTAATCAATGAATTAATTAAACAGCCAACCGACAGGAACAGGTACATCATCAAGCATAGAAAGAAAGAAAGAAGGAAATGTTGAGAAAAGTAGCAGCCCAAGAAGGTAATATTAAATAATGATAAACATAGGGATGTTTTTAGAAAATAAGAAAGAAAATCCTAGCCTTAGGGATGGATCGATGATCAAAATAGAATGATGGAATCAGATAGTCGTCGGAGGAGAGAGAACCTGAAGACGACGACGGGGTTGGAAGAGACGGTGTCCTTTGCCTTTGCCAGAGCCATCTCAATGCCCTCCCTCGATGCCGATGCCGATGCCTGACCCCCACCACTCAACATTCCTCCCATTCAACAATTATTGCAATCAAATTTATCAGAACCAAAACCAACCCTAGCCCCCCGCCCCGAATTTATGGGCTCAACAGACTAACAACAATCTGCTAGCTTGCTTTCTTTCTTTCTAAGGTCGCGCAACTAATCAGCCCAGCCCAGCCCAGCCTCCAGAATCTTCTTATTAGGTGAACAATAGAGCTTTGAGAGGGCCGTGCTTTATTTTCTCTCTTTTATTATAATAAATAACAAATAGAAAGAAATACCAAAACCTTTTCATATATATATATATATAGAGAGAGAGAGAATCTACGTACACATGACGTCAGGCTTACGTTCCTGCTGATGCTGCCCGCGAGAGCTAACTCAATGGTAGCTAGTTTTCCATGTGGACAAGTTTCATGTTATAATCCACATTTTAACTTCATGCTGCATAACATCCTATGCTAGAGGAGGGGCAAGGGGTTTCCAAGCACTTGCAATGAAGAACAAGCACTTGTATAATACACCTTCTTCTACATATTCACAAATGACCAAGAAGAAGCGAGAAACAGAGAGAGAGAGAGACTCCCCTCTCTGAACAAAGAAGAAGGTTTCGAATAACTCTCAAGAGCAAGATGCATGCAATATGTCAGAATCAGGGCTCCGAATCAAACCATTTTCTAGCAGGAACGCTAACACACTCCACACTATTGCTATAAACATTTATAGGTTATACTTCACACTGAGACATCTTCGTGTTTATGAACATTTTATTATACACATTATTAGAATATAAAAGATCAAAGTGCTTCTCTCAGCTTTAATCTTTTGTGTCCCAATGAAACCCAGAAAGAACAGGGGCACTGAGTCACAAACACCATTCCTGCCAATCAAGCAGAAAAAACTGTAATACAAAGAAATTTTGCCGTATCAGTAGAACTAATTTTCAATGGAAGAATGCCAAACATCACATTGTATTTCTTTTTTCCCCAGTTGTGTTTTTACGAAAGGAAACATAACAAGCTACAGTATGAAGGAACTACGACTGCACAGGACCCACCTACACAACTGCTGCCACTTGAATCTTCCCTTTCAGTTTCTGAGCAACAGCATCAATGAATTCCTCAGCGCTCAGGTAGAACTCCCTTGATACCCTGTTTTCAGGAGAATAAAATATAAGGAAAGAGAGGTTAATTACAAAGTACAAGCAAACCAAATACCATATTCAACGAGGAAATACTAAAGAATACTGTTCTCATTCTTGTGACATGATAATCATATTGTTGAACCAAAAATTGTACAAGCAATGCTATCGAATGGCAAAAGTGTTATTAGAGAAACAATGGGAAATCATCTATAATTATCAGAATAATCTAGCAAATTGTAAAGGTGATGAATAACTAAGACTAACAAGCAATCTATCACAGTAACTTGACGGAATGGTGAATGTGATTACTGATATGAAAGACAAATACACAGAATCATATATTGCATTTCATGAACTGGATATCAGAGGAACAGAAAAACTGAACAAAAGAATATGCAAAGGGAGAATACTGACTTCGAACCATGGATAAGAAGAGCAAGATCCTTGGTCATTTTTCCTGACTCCACTGTTTCAACACAAGCAGACTCAAGCTTTCGCACAAAATCCAAGAGTCTTGTCATGTTTGTCAAGCTTTGCTCTGCAAACAAACCAATCAGCAGAAGCTCAAAAAAAAAAAAAATCCATAAGCAGCACTAAACTAACATCAAAGTTATCATAGCACTTGTTAGTGTAATTTAACTACAAATTTAACATAGTACTGTTATTTCATTCTGAGGAAATTTATTATCTAATACCCAACTCCAAGAGATTGGAAAGCCTTCAAATTTTGGTATAATATAAGGCTGGAATAATTACCTGTGTTCAAGTCCACGTGTCCAGGCAAATATGGAAGCAATACTATTTGTACTAGTCTCCTGTTCCGTCTGGTATAGCCTAAAATGTCTGGTCACAGTCCCATGAGCTGCTTCAGCTTCTAAAGTTTTTCCATCAGACGATAACTGCAAGGATTATAGTGCGACATGGTTTTTTGCCATTTATAGGCAACATTCTGATACAATCGCCTTAGCCAGAGATTTAAAAAGAAGTGGTCGTAATTGATATTTACCAGCACAGATGTCATAAGACCCAGGGAACCAAACCCTGCATTCATCAATACATCTCAGGTCAACAAGGTGATATTTTGTCTATAAGAAATCAAGGATATAATTGAATGATGTAAAGACACAGAAGCTAGTCCCTCAAGGTTTTCAGTTAACAAACAACAAATTAACTTACATCAACGGAAATCTGACACGACCAATATTATCTCATATATTCCACAAATTTGCAGTTCCTAGCAAAAGTTTGTCTTGTAAGTCGGGCTCTTTGGCATGTAGAAACTAAATAGTTTATCAGAGGCAATTGCCCTAAACCATCAATAAACTCCATCTGCATTGGTGGCCCCTTCTAGACTTATTTTAGATGATTATGCACTTGCATCTAGTTTAAACTAAGATTGTTCCATATAATTTAGACTCAGTAACTGCAGACACACAACAGCAGATGTCCTTGACCATTTGGACAAAATGAAAACTTATCACAGCTTTACAAAACTTGAAATCAGGTTACTGTTTGAAAATAAACCCAAAAATATAAGTATAGTACAGAAGTATATATTATGGCATCATCAGTAGAAGCTTAGTCAAATCACGCTGATAAACTTATTATTATACCTGAACAGAAAAGCATATGATTTATAGCTATTAAAGGATCAAAGCACTTACAACCAAGCAACAAATTCATGTTTTTAGAAGAAGGAATTGAGAGTTTATCTTTAGTAAGTTACTGACTACTCAGAAAAAATACTACCGCAAATATAGTACCTTGGGCCAGAAAATCACGCTGCACATCTCCATCATAGTTTTTACAAGCCCACACATATCCACCATCGCTTTTCAATGCATAAGCCACCATATCATCAATCAACCGGTGTTCATACCTATTTGCAGCAAATTTGATTTTATATATAGCAATCCAAGGAATAGTGCTGACAAAAGAAAATCATTACATGCTTCACAAATAAAGACCTACCATATGGATTGCTCTTCAAATTTTTCCTTCCATTTCTCTTCATATACCTCCTGGAATATGTCCTTGAACCTATAGTAATACCAGTCGCTGTGAGATCTCTGACATGTTTTATAATGCAAAAGGCATAGATCAATCAGAAAATGATGCTGCTCAATGATACAGAGCCCATTAATCAGGAATAGCATATCGCACAAAAAAGAACAAAATCATACCACAAAGAAAGAAAGCAAAATCAAACAAAACTGCAGCAGCTCACATGCATGTCTTTGTAGTTACTTTGTGGATACAAAAAATAATTTGCCAAACACTGAGAAAAACAAAAAAGCTTGGTAAAAGAAAAAAATAAATAAAGTGTGTGCGCGCGCGCGCGCGTGTGTGTGTGTGTGTGTGTGTGTGTGTGTGTGAGAGAGAGAGAGAGAGAGAGAGAGAGAGAACACAAGCATCCATAGGAGAGAGAAAAAAAATGTCAGGAAAACACTTTATCCAAAATCTTAAGCTGGTGATTGTGGGATAATAATGGATACTAAGCCAACTTAGCATTTCATAGTTAACACGCCCCTTACATGGGCTTTCAGGATGCATAGAAAGACCACCTGGTTGTAAAAAAACCTGGTACTTTGGCAGAAACCACGTTGCCCAAAAGTCTAACTGGTCTGGTGGTTTGTGGGTTTCACAATGTGCCTAAAGCAAATTAGCACCACATAAGTACAATACAATGATGGTAAAGTTCAAATATGTCAATGGAATAACTTCTTTCTTAACGACAAAGTATACATAAAAAGGTGTAACGCCATGTTTAAAAATAAAAGAAATTGGTTGCTGGTAGTAAAAACAGTACCTGCCATCATATTTTTTCAGAATTGTATTTTTGGTGCTCAAGTAAAGAGGCCACCTTTTCGCTAATGCCATAGACATTGATGACTCAGCAAAAGCTCGGATAGACTGGAATAGATAACAAAAGACACTTGTAAAAATTGATATCATCATAAACAGTTATAGAAAAATGATATCACCATATTATCTGTATTTTTTTAGATAAATGTTTGAAGATGACGATTGACAAACCTCATCAACATTGTACATAGCCAGTGCAACTCCAGGGCCTTTAAAATCATAAACATCTAACTCTACAGGTACCTCTCCATCTTCTGGGACTGATGCACACAACGAAGAAGGAAACAGCCAGTGCAAGAAACATTGTAAGAAACAAGTAACTAAACATACCTGCCAATATCAATAGACAGCAGTGCAAGTGATTCTCACCAAAAACCATTTTTAACTTTCCTGGGCCTTTAACAACCATATCAGTTGCGCGATACTGATCTCCAGATGCATGTCTGCCAATGCATAAAGGTGTCTTCCAACCTGCATGAAGCCATGTGAATTATCCAAGAAAAATAAACCCGTGTGCAATATAATTTGTCATTCTACAGGAACAAATCTAGGATATCACCTGGGACAATCCGTGGTATATTCCGGCAAAGAATTGGCTCATGAAAAACTGTTCCTGGAATGATTATATCATATGTGTTTAGCATCAGGTAAACAATATAACTGAAAGGGATAACGTTAAAAAATAACAAACAAAGCATTCAGTAATGAATGAGCAGTGAAAAGTCCGAGACAAAAATGTTTTATTTCTCTCCAAATAACACTTGAAATCGGTAGGTCAAACGGAGAGAGTCCAATGGTGGAAGCAGGTCCATAACATTCAGAGCAATAGGAGGTAACTATTTCGACTATTAATGTTATACCTTGCAGCATAGTTTTTATCAGAATTTTAGAGGAAAAAAAATCTGAGAGAGTTTGCAAGTCCTCTCTATATTCTTATTTATAAGAAATATAATTACAACTCATAATATGAGTAGGACTCATATTACATTAAAAAAAATATGATTTGGATAGCTATACGGCTTCTAATACATAAAGTAATATGACTTCTAATTAGGTAACTAATCTAATAAAAGAGTTTTACAATTTCAAATATAAGCTAATTTCGATATATATTAGCAATATCATAACGGATTTTGAGATAATCAATACGATATTAACCGTATGATATCAGGCCGATATTTTCAATATGGCCAATATTGATGGCCAATAATGACGATATTGATTTGAAAAAACATCTGCCAATACCGGTATTGATACAGAGATTTTAAACCAATTCTTGTAGCCTCACAAGATCTCCTCATCCTGCAGTTGACATAAAGATAATATGTTTTGGATAACTATACTAATAATCCAAGTTGGGTGGCTTGATGCATTTTTTGCAGAGTATAAAGCAGGCATGCATCAATTGCTTCCCCTCTCTTCCCTACAAACCCATCTCTTTTTCTTTCCCTTTCTTCAATATCTTTGGATAGTCTTCTCACCATCTACCTGCACTAAAATATACACTATGACCTCCCATATGAGTGTTTAGAAGCCACCTTCAAACAAATCTACTAACATATGTTGATTAATATTTGAAAGACCTAATCTGGAATATTTTCAATAAAAAAATAATATTATGCTAATTAATTAGATGAGAAAAAGAATAATTTAAAATTGGTGCTCGATTGCTTGATTTGAATGCTTTACGTCTTTTAATACACTAATGGATATATAGCAAGTAGGTTACACGAGTAATTTCACAAATATGTTCAATCTCCCAAATAAAAAAAGATTAAATCAAACCCGAGTTACACAAGAATTTTGTAGAACAAACCATTTAATATGTTCCGTATTGTGCCGTTGGGGCTCCTCCACATTGACTTCAGCTTGAACTCCTTCATCCTCGCTTCATCTACAATGCAACAAGGGAGAAAAATAATACTGAAAGCCCCTCTATAGAAAATATAATAGCACGATGATTATTCATTTAAATCATAAGACAAAAACAGAATTTCAGCATTAGCATAAAGACACCACCAATTTATAAGAGGGACAAAATTCATATCAGACATTTATACTTGTGTTTATATTTAAATATAAAAATGAGAACGGGTAAGAAATTATTCACCTGGAGTTATAGTTGCGCATTTGACAGCAACATTATACCTTTCAATAGCAATCAAAATAAGAAAGGAGCATGAGAATTGAGGCAAAAGAGGAAACGGAAGAGCAGATAAAAAGAATGGAAATGCCGGTTGTAGGAAAATCTCCGATCTACATGCAATGTTAATATAAAGGATTCAAAATTTTGATCCTAATAGTAAAGATATGCACTCCAACATTGTAATAAATGTTGTTGTAAAAAGTAAAGTCCTACTTAAGCCCATGCTTTCGCTATATGCGCTTTGTGACACTTTAGCCATGCTTTAACATTTAGAAGATATTAAAATTGTATGAATCATCTTCTTATGTTAATGCTTATTGTTATCGATAAGACTTCAGTGTTAATTTCTTATTTCTTTATTAGTTGTGTAATTTCTTAATGTTTTCTTTTCTTTTCTGTTTTTGCTGTTTTTAAAATATTTTCGTTTGTCAAAAAATTCTTAGTGATTCTTGCCACTAAAGTCGAAGTGTTGCTTGCTGCTCTGCTCCCGCTTTAGCTTGCTTTCCACAACATTGCCAATGGGTTACAAGCAAACTATTATCATGGAATTTAAATCATAATATATATGATATATTCACTTTCTTGAAGAAACTGATTATCCTTATTGGACTAGCTCGAAGAATTGCCAAAGAAAAATGCTAAAAAGAAATAAACATTGAAGCTCCAACTATTACAACAACATGCCCCCTGAAGGAAATAAAGAAGCCAGCAGCAACAAAAGCCATAAAAAAAATAGCCCTTTCTGTAAAAAAAATCAGACTAAACTTGAAATCTTGTATGAAACTTTTTAAAATATAGCTGCAACCTTAATAATTTTGTTATAGGTTTCAAGTTGAAGGTTACAATAGGACAAATAAACTCCTAGGAGAGGTCACTTTAGATGCTCCTTTCGAGTAAGAATGTGATATACTCCTTTTCCGGTTCCTAACTAGGAGCTGAACCCAAAACAATTGAAACTTTTGTGATGTCTTAAACCATAAACATCTCGATGTCACTGGAACTCATTTTTTAGTATGTAGTATAGAATTACAAGTGGGTAACTCATGGGATGGAGGAGGCGGGCCAAGGCCATCTAGTATGTGCACTCTGCAAGTATTTTGACCCATAGCCATCTAGTGATTCATGTTGAAGGCCCCTAAAGAAATTTTATTTTGTGTACTTTGCCAGTTTGGGGGTAAGTTGCTTATAGTTTATTCGATTTCGGAATTGGTGTTGTAAGAGTTCCATCAGAACCATGTTGCCATTGAGGCCTCTATTGGTAACAAGAGGAAGAAAGAATTGGGCTTCTAAATCCTCTAACTCTTCTAAACACTCAAATTTTCAAGCGTTAAGAGTGCAATTATGAGATGGCTTGTCAAGGGTGAGGTTGGGATTTTTGAAAAAAATAATTAAGCACTTTACCCCAAACTTTTTGGGGGCAAGTGCTTAACTCCTACACTAATTTTGAATTGGTGTAGAAGTAAACCAGCTAATCCTCCCAAATCTCCCTAACTCTTTACTCTAAAATCTCTAACTTTTACTTACCAAATAAGGCCTGAGGGATTCATCTTTTGTTTCATTATCGTGACCTCTCTCCATCCTTACTGTGGATGCAGGCCTCAATTTCAAACCATGTAAAGTACAGTTAGCATATGTGATTAGTTTACTTATTTTGTTGTTACAATTTTGCTTTGGCAAACTTTGCGGAAATCTTGTAACACCAAAAAATTTGGAATATTCTGGTTCTGCTTAATAAAGTAATGAGAATAAACTTGGAGCACACATTCCATTTGATGGTTCTTTTATGAGAGGGGGGGGGGGGGGGGATAGATGGTAATCAGCATTGATTAGTGTGAATGTCTACACTAACCGATAACATGACAGTTGTAATTTTTTGTTCGCTTATTTGATCTGGGTTTCTACATTTTCCATATTAAAGGATTTTTTTGTCAAGGAAAAATAAAGAGCAATATAACTAGGTCACATTAGTAACTGTTAACAGACATGTGGTTCATTGTATTTGGACCTCCTGTGAGGCATGCAGTTCACTGTATCTGGACGTCCTGTATAGGCATGTGGTTCATTATATCTGGACGTGCATAGTTTCCTTATTTTTCTCTCCACGTGCCTATATATATTGATGTAACCCTTTACGAATAACATACTAAAATTTCTTCTCCTCCAAATTATCTTGGTATGAGAGGCATTCCTCTGCTGATCATCGTTCTATGTTCTCAACAAGCATACGTTGGCCGTGCTCATATAGTTGTGCCTAGTGTCGGGCTATCTCTTCATCTTTCACTATTGTCGACCTTAACGGCATCTTACTCCAGCGTCGCCCTCGACCCTTGCCTCCACCATCGCCCTCGGCCCTCACCCCCAACGCAAAGGCTTTCTCCTTCGCGAAATCTCTTCAGCGCGACATCTGCCATCAAGATTTGCCTTGCCTCTACCACCGCGAGTTCTTTCTCCTCCAGTGTTACCTTTGAAACCTTGCTACACAATACACGTAGTCGAGTTATCGTAAGCTTTTTATATTTGTCCTCGTTTATTTTGCAGCACAATTCACGTAGTCGAGTTCTCGTGAGCCCTTCTACCTCTGTCCTCGTTCATTATGTACGAGTCATCAGTGATCGTCTCTGCGCTGCGTAGCCGATTCTGCTCGCATCTCGTCTCGTTCATCGATATCCACTTCTCGTTCATCGACTCCTCGTCCTATATGCACGCGTCACCCGTCATCGCCTCTGCCCTATGCAGCCGCTGCGCCATCTCGTCCCGATCTCGATCATCAAGGCACAGACCTCTCATTAGTTCTGCGCAGTTTTGTTCAAACTCTCGGTGTGTGATCCACCGTGAGTTTGAGGGGGTTGTTAACAGACATGTGGTTCATTGTATCTGGACCTCTTATGAGGCATGTGATTCATTATTTCTGGACCTCATGTATACATGCATAGTTTCTTATTTTTCTCTCTACATGCCTATATATATTGATCAGTGGCGTCAAATGAGTCGGGCTGAGACCGGCCCGGGCACGGCGGGCCAACAGCCGAGCCCGCCCGCCCGACCAAAATGGGGGCGGCCCGGCCCGGCCCGGGCCCGGGTTCCATTTCTGGAGCCTGGGTCCGGCCCCGACCCAGGTGACTCGGACCCGGGCCTGACCCGGGCCGGCCCGTTCTTATTAAAAAAATTCAAAAATCAAAAAACTCTTAAAAATCTAAAAAATATAAAAAAAATACTGATCCAAGTTGTGAAAATTGCCAAAGGAAATTACAAGTTATGATGAAAATGTAATTTTTTTTATTAATGATCCAATAAAATGGATAATGGATACAAATATAATTGAAGTATAAATTAAAAGTTTTTAAAATTTATCATTAATAAATAAAAAAAGTACAAGTCTTCGTACATTTTATCATTTATAAATAAAAAATATAAAGTTTTCATTCATCATCTGAGGAGTCTTCTGAAGAATCTTCGATGAGATAGTCAATTGTTTTATTTTGACTTCTCTTTTCCGCATCCAGTCAATCATTCTCGCATATGGTCATTTCGATTGCATCTGATGCCAGAGTGTTCCTCGTATTAGTCAGGACTCAACAACCTGTATTAAAAACAGACTCCAATGCTACTGTAAATGCCGGAGGAGTTAGTAAATCACGTGTCATGATGGAAAGCACAGAATAAGTTGATGTCTGTGATTTTCACCATGCCAAAGTATCAAAATTATTAAATCATGAGTTTAGATCGATCTCAAGAGTTACAGCACGTTAGATATAATAATGAAGTTCATTTAAAAAAAAATCAGAAGTTCTAAATTTTTTGAAAGCTGATAAAATATCTGAAAATAATGAACTTCTACTCGTAAATGTTGAAAAAGTTTGAGATGAATAAGAAAATTATTTATTTTCATAAGTAGTTTCATAAAATTTATACAACTCATCGATAGAATCAATATCTGGCCACATTAGGGCAAGACTATCCTTATAGTCCATTTTTTCATAAAAATTTTCAAGTAAAATTTACATCTATTAAATTTAATCCTAGGATCCATAATAGCAGAAAAATAAAAAATAAAAGAAAATTCTTTAAAGTATTTTTAAATTTTTTTCTCCATGGGAGCAATTATCTCTAACAAAATCATTATTTCTACATTTCGAAAATATTTCGCTTATTTCAGTTAACTCACAAAATATTAAACTTGACATTGGATAATAAACACCAAAAAATAATTTTGTTATTCTTTCAAATCTTTTCAAAAATTCATAAATTTTTTATTCCTCATCGAAAATAGAACAGGCAATTCTATGGAAATGAGCCTATTTATTGCCTCCTTGTCAGGAATCGCCTTACTCAACATATTATATGCCGAGTTCCAATGAGTTCTTAGATCTTGAGATAATCTTTTAGTAGGTAACCTAAGCCCAAATAAATTTGTCTGAAGATTTGTCTTCTTGGGCCGCTATTTTTAATAAATATAATAGTATCTCTTAATTTTTGAATATAATTATTAATTAATTTCAGACCATCTTATACACACAAGTTAATAATATAACAAACGCATCGAATATGAAAAAAAATCATTCAAAATGAGTTTTAAATAATTTTTCAAAATCTCAATTGCTGCAGTATTTTCGCTAGCATTATCAAATGAAATTGTAAAAATTTTAGAATCAATTGTATATTCTCTAACAACACGCATTATAACCTTACTAAGATTTAAAGCATTATGAGGATGAGAAAACTTTTTAAAACCGATAATTTTTTTATTTAAAACTTTATTAAAATCAATAAAATGCGCAGTAATAACAATATAATAATAATTGTTAAGAGCTTCCCAACAATCGGAAGTGAGTGCAATTTCATGTGACAAAGATGATAAAACTGCAATTAACATTTATTTTTATTCTTCAAATACTCTAAACATTTCTGATTTTATAATATTCCTACTTACTGGCTCATAATCTGGATTATGAATGATTCTAATATAATCTGTAAATGCATTGTCTTCAGTCATACTAAAAGACTGTTCAGACCGAATAAAATATTTAGCTAAATTTGTTTTACATGTTACACGATTATAAGTAAAAGTGTCTATTGTGCCACCCAAAGTGTTAATTTGGATTTGTCGTGGTTGGTGTTTGGGGTGTTTACTCTTAATATGTCGGGCAAGTAGGCCAGTTCTCACATTTTTTAAAAAGTATATGAAACATCTAAACACAACTTGTATTGAGCCCTCCTACCTCCATCAACAGTTACTTTATCAAAATATTTTCAAACTTCAGATTTAAATTTGTGAAGGTAGTTGATACCTCGAGAGAACTAATAGTCATACGAGAAATGGTGCTAGGTATATCAGAAGAAGTATTAAAATTTGTGTATTGTACGAATGAAATTTGTGAAGTGTCATCCAGTGACAAATTTAGGACATCTCACTGTTCATTACTAAAATCATGAAATTTAAAATCAAAAGCTTGACTAGATCCAGCTGATGAAAAATTAGCATCCATTTTTTTTTCAAGTTTCTTATTTTACAAGAATATAAATACCGGATTGAAAGGTTGTAGAGCTTGAGGACTTGAGGTTTGAGAGCTTGTAGAGCTTGTAAACTTCAGAACTTGTAGAGCTTGTAGAGAGAGCTTATAGAGCTTGAGGACTTGAGAATTTTAGAATTTTTTTTAAAAATTTAAGAGATTTTTATTGTGATAAAGTGGAATGGGGAAGATGAAGTATTTATAAAGAAGAAGAGTAGTATTTTTTTGTAATTTTTTTTTGTAAAAAAAATTGTCACCAAACTCACCATGTACCCGTTGGAGGTATTTGCAAAAAAAAAAAAATTTGCAACCCCTGTCCCTCCAACGGCTATAATAGCTATTGGGTTTGGTCGGGCAGGGCCTGGCACTCAACAACTATATACCTGTTGAGAATTTCCGGGCCAGGCCCGGTCCTAGTACGGCCCTCACCCGGCCGGGCCGGGGCCGGGCGGATTGCCGGGCCGGCCCACTTTACACCCTACTATTGATGTAACCCTTCATGAAAAACATACTGAAATTCCTTCTCTAAATTATCACTAACGTCGGTGAGTAGGAAGCTTACTGAAGGGTAGCTTCGGCACTCTCGACAGTGACCCTATCATCAGTGGCATCTCGGTTGGGGAGGCCCAAGTCAAAATACTTGATGTCCAAATCCAGATAAGGAAAAATAAGCTGCGATCAACAACCAAACACACGTTCACATCAGAATTCATCAACTTAAAAATCCAAAAATTTCAATTTCATAAACGAAGTAGGAAAGGGGATAGGATGAGACCTTGTCCTTTATCATTCTCCAGATGACTCTCGTCATTTCATCCCCTAAAAACAAAAAAAAAAAAAAAAAGTAGAGGTTTTCAGTTCGATCATCGCAGGGCAAGAAACAGAAAAGGAAAATAGAAATTAGAGAGAGAGAGAGAGAGAGAGAGAGAGAGAGAGAGAGAGAGAGATTAGGGAATCCAGGTGGGTAGACCACAGACCGTCCATCTCGACGATGGGGTTGGTGACTTTTATCCTGTCCGCGGGGGTGGCGGAGGCGAAGCAGCGGAGAGAAGCGAATTGCAGCGATCGGCGTCGAACTCCGCCTCCCCCGTTGAAGAAGAAGATACCGAGATTGGAGAGAATTTTATTGGTAGGGTTCGGGTTTCTTGTGAAGGGAATCGAAGCGAGGGCTGAAGAGGAGGAGGAGAGAGCAGGCATGGCTCTCATCGAAAGGGGAAAGGATCGAATCGAATCCGCGATCGCTTCGTTACCGTCTGGGTTGCGTGACTCATGATACCATGCAAAGTAGAAAAAGAGCGGGCAAAGCAAACAAAGATGGGCCGACTAAGACTCCCCGCACTCGCGCTTGTGTCATTGGGACGCTTAACTGAATGGGCTTTAGGCCTGGCTTCTTCTGCAAAAGACTTCTTTTACAAGATAAGTAAACTAGATTACCCCTTGCGGTAGAACCGAACGGAGAAGAGGAGAGAAGAAGAATGAGTGGGAAGATGGGAGAGTGAGAGGAGAAAGTTAAGACCATCAAACTTTTGTGGAGACTTGATGCTATCAGCCATGACTGCAAGTGTGTAAAGCACAAATATGATTAGCAAATGAGGATCTCTAAGTTGATTAATCCAAAATTTAGAATCCAAGGCTCCGATACCAATTAAAAAGTCATCAAGAGTAGGGTGAATAGATGATGATGTTAATCAAATGCGGAATGCAACAAATTAGAATAAACATGTCAAGCGGTCCACTCAAGATAAGGAGTTGAAGGCGAATTCCCTATTAAGGGATCTACAAATTCTCCTCTTAAGTCCTCTAAATAAGAGTTGAGGTACAGAATTGCTTTCCTTCATAGATATGAGAAATCGATTGTCCACAATCAATAAAAAATAGTAAGATAAGTGCAACATGATAACAAGAATGAATAAAGTAAGTATGAGCACAATGAAAAAGAAGTAAGAATAAGAAACAAGGCAATCACAAACACAAATCGCTTGTTCGAGGTTCGAGCAACTTGCTCTACATCCCCGCCTATACCGCGTGAAGGATTTTCACTATCCACTAAGGATCACAACAAAGGTACCATTACAAGTTCTACACAATACCTGGAGTACACAACTCCAACTCTCAATCCTCCATACAAGAGGTAGAAGTAAGCCAATTGGGGTTCAAAAGATCTTGGCAACCACAAAAGTTACAAACTCTCTTTACAACTTTTAGGATTTTGAGTAGAGAAATGAGGCTCAAAGAAGTTTTGCGAGAGAAAAATTCAGTAAAGAAAATAATCTTTAAGAACTGAAAACTTCAGAGAATGATTAAGAATTGGAAGCACTTGATTGAAAAACTTGAAAAATAAAAACTTGATTTTTCTTTGAAAGCTAGATCTCAAAAACTTGAATCAAAATTTGTTCTCTCTCCTTCTCAAATGACTCATATATATATATATATATATATATATATATAATATATATATATATATATATATATATATATATATATATAATATATATATATATATATATGCAAGAGATAAATACAATTAGGGGAGAGTTTGGCCTTAATCCAGGGTGATTAGGCCAAAAGAAGCAAATACAACCGTTAAAAAATCAAAAGATCGACATTTTTGAAAAATATAGTTGTTGCTATAGTAAAATTATGTGATCGGTCGACCGGCCGGTCGACTGACAGTTGGTCAAAACTAGTCATTATAGGCTATTAGTCGATCGGCCGGTCGGCTGAAAAATACAGTAAATCCTGACAAGAGTTCAGTCGACCGGTCGGTCGGCCGATGGGCCAAACAAAATAAGTATCTAAAGTATCGATTGACCGACCCATATGCATATCAGTGTGCACATTCAGTCGATCGCTCGGACGACCGAGCCAATGTCCAAGACACTGTGCACTACTGACGATCAGCCAGGTAGTCGACCGTCCAAGCCCAAAAATTAGGGTAAACTTCAATTTTGAAATTGAACACATTTTTGAATTTTTATACAAGTATAATAAATATTTTGGCAACATATGGGTTATATGAAACATGTATATAGCTGGTTTAAACAATATGAGAAAATATAGAAACATGTATCAATAACTAATTTATGAAAAACAAGTTTAAACATCAAAAATCAAAGAATCTGGTTTTGAAATTTTGTGTGTTGGTCTTCTTTGAGCATCAATTCAACATCAAAACTAAAACATTTGATCTTACAAAGCGTTACATTGTTTTCAAGTCTTCACAGAGAGGGCTTCCAAAATCTACATATGATTGTTCATGCTTGAACCTCTTCCTTGAATTAACTTGAACTATTCAAACATTCCTTATGAGGAAGAACAGTATCTTTCAACCTCTTGATCCTTGTAATCTTATAAACATTAAAACCTGATTAGTACCTTATAACTTCATGTGGTTTGTAATCATCAAAATAAAACTGGGAGCGTCCCCTCGGACCAACAAGTGTAAGGGATATAAAGAGAGAGATGGAGAGGAGGGGGAGAGAGAGTGCGCATAAGATAGGGGGAGTGGGTGAGTGACACTGAGAGAGTGGGTGAGGGTGCAGGGTATGGGAGAGAGAAGGGAGAGGGTGTGGTGGGGGTGTGGGCTGCATGGGGGAGCCAGAGAAAGAGAAAAAAAGAAAGAAAGAAAAATAGAAAAAAAAAGGAGGAAAGGGAAAAAGAAAAAGGAAAAAAATGGGTCGGGCTCTGTTGGGCTTGGGCCGGGTCCAAGTCCAAAGAAAGAAAGAAGATAAAATAATATGGGCGAGAAAATCAGGATATGCATCTGGGTACGTATTCCGAAATCGGGATATTACATTAGATTACCTAGATAGATTAGTACTCTTTTAATTCTTTTATTTACTTTTAGAAATAAGTTATAGTTTCCCAGTAGGAGTAGTGTTTTTATTGTGAGCCGATAAAAGTCCCCTGTATCCTTTATATTTTGTATTTGGCATCCAAGTTTTTATCAATTAAGTTGAGATTTTCTCTTTAGTTACTCGTGGATTCGAGTTTCTACCTTTTACTCGTAAATTTGAGTAAATTGCTCGTGAATTCGAGTGTTATACTAGTAGATTCGAGTACGTTCATACCTGAAGGTTCCCTCCAAGAGTTTGTTCTAGAATGAGATCTAATCGGCGTCGTTCGCTTCCCGGCTCCGCCTCACATTGTGCAACAAGGTTGCAAGATTTTTAATTTGAAAATCTCCTTTCCTACTATGAATGTGATAGATTCAAACTCTCAATTTCTCGTAAAGAAGAAAATACTCTATCATGTAAATTAATCTCGCGTGGCATGTGTTAATATGTGTTGACAATGACAAACACAAATTTTGGAGTGAATTATTCACTTTGATAATCTGTTTCATGTATTTTGGGAGGCAAGTGGACATAACTAAACTGATTATGTTTCAAAAGAATTAAAGCCACCCTGATAGCATAGGTGAAGTTTTACATGTATGCGAGACAACTTCATCCATTACTAACTTATTCCACGCACTTTGTTTTAGGGTTTGAGCCCTCTTATCTTCACTAGAAATAATGGATGGTCATCTTCTTATTTTAGTTGTTCATATGTTTATGATTAGAATCAATGTATACAAACATGAAAAATGAATAGAGTCTTGTTTGGTACGGAGAATGGTTCGCGTAAAGTTTCCTTGAATCAATTGAAAAGTTACAACAAACTAATGCTCGACTATAAGGGAGGGAAGATGTTGAGTCTTGAATCTCCCCTTTATTTAGTGCTGGGTTCTTCAAGTGGCAGTGGAAAGTGAATCTTGTTTTCCGTTGACCGGTGAACGTCAGGAACTTCTGGGGATTTTCTCTTCGGTTGGCGGACGGAGTAACACAGCTCTGTCGACCAAAAGCTCAAAGAGATTGTAGGCAAAAATTAACTTGTACGCAGCAAGTTAGTTGAAGAGTTGGACTCTCTCTCTCTGTGTAGAAGCTCTCAAGTCAAGTTCTTCTCTGATCTCTCTCAAAAAAAATCTGACCCCTTCTCCATAGTAATGGGCTATTTATAGAAGTCTCAGGGCGAATGTGCCTCCTAAAAATACTCCATAATGGGGGTTAACTTTCCCTGTTATGTGGGCCGTGATTGACCCTATAACCAGGGCTGTTACAACTGAGACGCGGGTGTCGACCCACGCGCCTTGGTGCTGCAGTGCTGTCTGAGACGCGGTTTTCGACCCACGCGCCTTGGTGCCGCAGTGCTGCTAGGCTGAGACGCGGGTTTCGACCCTCGCGCCTTGGTGCTGCAGTGCTGGCTGAGACGCGGGTTTCGACCCTCGCGTCTTGGTGCTGCAGTGCTGGCTGAGACGCGGGTTTCGACCCTCGCGTCTTGATGTTGCAGTGGGGCTGTGATTAGCCCTGCGTCTGGAGCTTGGAACGCTGCTTTTTGGCGACTTGTTTTTAATGATTTTTAGACAGCCTACAGAACCCCCTCCAAAGTTTTCGATATTCCGCGGTTGGCTGGGACGGATTTCGAAATACTTTGGACTTTAGCTGAATTCGCCTTTCTCATGGTTGGACTGACAATGCTCTGAGCTTAATCTTGTCTGCACTATGGTCTTCGTGAGTGTACTGTGAAACCCTTTGAAGCCGCCAGAAATGATCGTGGTGAGTGTCTAGATACACAGTCTAAACTTACCCGATGCTTTGAGTTTGTCGTTGGTGTACTTTAAACCAGGGGTGGGCAGTCGTCTGCTTGTGCCAGTGTACTGTTGAACTGAATTGCAGAAGTAAGGACTGAACGCCAGTTCTGTGGACGCAGGGGGTGCCACCATTTTAAAGACGCGCCTTCTATAGGGGTGCATCTTTTGGGATGAAAACGCGACTATTACTCCATGAGGTAGACGCAACTTGGACCGGGTTGAGAAGATGTAATCTTCAGAGGGACGCGTCTTTTGGAATGAAGACGCGATCTTCCGGACGCAACTCTGGCCTGTCAATTGAGACGCGGTTCCAGTTGGCGCGAAGGACGCAGCTTTGGGTGCGGCTCCCTGGCCGCAGTCCTTAACTCTGCCCAAGTACAGAATTCGGGATGTCGTGAGGATGCGGTCTTATGCTCCTCAAAACTGACGCATAGATATGAGGACGCGACACTGGGTCCTTGACCTGATGCAAACTCAAATTATATTGAGTTTATGATAGGAACACCATTATCATCTCGCCATGTAGACGCAGCTCCAAGATACTTGTGAATGCCATAGGCCTTCTCCGTTGAGGACACAAGTCTCAGGACGCAGCTTTCCACTTTTATGTGATTTTCAAGCGCGACCCCCAGAATGGGTCCCTTTTGCTGTGAAGGAACGCAGCTTTGAATCACTCTGAGAGACGCGGTTTGCAGTTCTCTCGACTGGAATGAAGAGGGACGCCATTTTCGATTTCGCAAAGGGAGCCAGTTCCTGGACGCGGCTCTCGGGTTTGCATTTGGTGCAACTTCCTAGGCGTTACATGCAGCTTGTCATAAAGATTTCGTTCGATTTTTAAATGTCAAGTTGAGGTTGACGATTGGGGACTCGCATCATCCGATATTTCCCGAGGCGGCGGTCCACGCGTCAGCCCTTCATTGGGTTCAGGCACTAATGCCTTTAAATGCCAAATCGGTGTTGGCGGTTGGAGACTCGCGTCTTCGATGCTACCCGAAGCGATAGTCACGCGTCAGCCCGTCATTGGGCTTTGACATTAAAGCTGACGGTTCTGATTAGCGAACCATTAATCACAGGCTTTGTGGTTTGCCTATAAATAGGGCTCAGCTTCTCCTTTTAGCAGTCTATTACTTAGACTGCTTTCCTTTGAGAGCGAATGCTCTGAGCGATTCTGCCTTTTCTCTTCAAGGACTTGTATCTGGGACTTGCCTCCATGGATGATGATGACCCGGAGCTATCATGCTTCTGTTTAATCTCTCTAGAAGATTATCACTGTCAAGTGATTTCAAGATCAAGAAGTGTCTCCTTGAGCACCTTTTATATCCGCGCCTTGATGCAGAAAGTTCAACCCTTAATGGGTATTTCTGCGGGTATGACTTCCTGGTTTTGCCATGAAATTTTCAGCCCAACTGAGTTTCAGTTTTGATATCTCTTAAAGAGATTCATTTTCTTGACCTTCTCCTGAAGTCTAACTGGTGCACCCATCTTCTGGAAGTTGCGCCATTTAGAAAATTCTGACTCAAAGTTCTCTGGACGCGAGTATAATGGGCTTTTGCACCTGGACCGCGAACTTTCCATACAGAGCTCGCGTCTGAGGCTGTAAACTTAGAAAAATTTCAACTCAGATCGAAGGTTTCGGGCCTGAATTTAGCAACCCCTGTTTATCAAACAGGGAGATGGCAATTTTCGCGTCCGATTCTCTCCGCGTCTCATATTTTAGATGCGGGTGCAAAACTAGACTGCGTTCGAATTCTGTGTGTATCACAGCTTTGATCGCGTCTGTTTCTGCCGCCGCAGAAGTTTGGTTCGCTACGCAGGTCATTCCTGCGTCTGAAGATTTCAGCAATAACTGCGTCTGTCACTTAGTTTTTCTGTTGAAGTACACTAAGCTTCAGATCTTCTAATTTTTGTTTGCTTTTCGCAGGTAGGCTTAATCATCCTTTTTCATATTCGCTGGCCCATGGGAGAATATATCGGCCAGCGAACTTGTTCGATGGTCGACCACTGGAGAAGAAGTCATGGGCCCTGACACTCGCCAAGATCTCTTTGGATTCAATGCACCGGTCATGCTTCTTGGCATGGCATGGTCAGAGTGAGGATGGCGGTGGATATAGTGGTGGGTATGGTCTTGGATTCTCCCTTCACCTACCCCAGAAGTGACACCGATGAAAACTCTATGCTCATTGGATGACTTTCTGGTGGTGGAGATGTTCATCAACGAAGGATCATACCCCGCCACTTCAGATGGTCAGGTGGAATCAGAAGATTCTGCTGCCTTTCGACCTCAAAAACATCATTGTTCTTGGTCAACGATGGGCTCTTTCAATGTTTACATCATGCATCGTGGTGCAATCAGCTTCCGATCGTCGCCACAGTGTTCAATCCTACTTTGGCGCCCTTCCAAACATCTTGTACTTGGAGTTTGTGAGCAGCTTCAAGGAGTGAGTGCAACCTTTGAGAGAGAGAGGACTTCTTTGTACTCCTTTATCTGTAACACTCAATCTTATTGAATAAGAGAGCATTTTGTATCACTTTCATATGTTGGATATAAATAAAGCGACACATTTCTTTTTGTCTCCTTCTATTGTCTTGAACTCCCTTTTTGTATTGAAAGTCAGACGAATAGGAGTAAAGAACCTTTGACCTGTCAAAATTATGATGATAATTTTTTAACGAGTCAAATTTTGTAAGGAGATCCTATTTCAGGAACTCAAACAATGCTGTCAGAGGTGTGATATTAACTTGACAAGGGACAATTCTTGTGGACTTGCCACTCTATAAAGGAAAGTGACAAGTGAGACTTGTACCCCAGGGAGGATGAACTTTTATCAAAGGTTTGGGATTAACTTGATTAAGAGCAGCTGGAGAGTTAATGAAAACACTGTTAATGGTGTAATGTTAACCTAACAATGTTTTTTTTTTTTAAGTGGGCTTGTTATTCTGTTGACGAGAATAACAAGTGAGACTAGATTCGCGGGGATCTAGGAAAGTCTTTACCGTTAGAGGTGTGATATTAACTTAACGGGTTGAATGTAGTCTTGTCAGAAGTGTGATATTAACTTGACAAGGATATGAGTCAGAGGTGTGATATTAACTTGACCCAAAAGCATTTCAGCTTTCATTTGAGAAAACTGAAAGTGTCACTGTCATAGGTATGATGTTTAACTTGACAGTGAGGGTAATGCTAGAGGTGTAATTTTGAACTTAGCATTGGTCATCTCGACCTTAAAAGGAAGTCTGAGGGAAAGTCATGGCCTTAAGTGTACTGTTGAACTTAGCAATGACTTGGACGCTAGAGGTGTAGTATTAAAACTTAGCATCATTTATCTCAGCTTCGATATGGAAGTCTGAGGGAAAAATGGCTGTCAGAGGTTTAACATTGGACTTGGCAGCAACTCGATTACCGTTGAAGTGTAATATTAACTTAACAGTAATTTGTCAGAGGTGTGGTATTAACTTGACAAAAATTGATTTGCGATACGAGCAATTTGAGGACCTGTCATTCTATTGATGAGAATTGACAAGTGAAGTTTGAAGAGCCAGAGGTATAGTGTTAACTTGGCAAATTTGAAGGTTCGCTACTCCATGTAGAGTTGACAAGTAAAATTTGTACTCGATAGGGAGTATTGAAAATTTTCTTACCAGAGGTATAGTGTTAACTTGACAATGACTGTATTTTGTAGACCTACCATTCTGTGTATGAGAATTGGTAAGGAATTTTGGAGGAGAGGGTGGAATTACATCCACTTAGGATTTTTAGCAAATCCTCAGCTATCAATGGATTTGAGGTGCCTTTACCAACTACCGTTTGAGTTGGGCTAGCCATGCTATTCCCCTCAGCATGATGAGTTGTCGAAGACTCATGTGGGCTTAGAAGCCAACATATTCATCTGTCCTTAGTCGTCGGAGGCGTCGGATGTTAATGAAGATGGGAACATTAGAACCCAGGGTTTTTAGCAAACCCTCAGCTGTCAACGGATTTGAGGTGCCTTTACTAACTACCGTTTGAGTTGGGCTAGCCATGCTATTCCCCTCAGCATGATGAGTTGTCGAAGACTCATGTTGGCTTAGAAGCCAACATTTTCCTCTGTCCTTAGCCGTCGGAGGCGTCGGATGTTAATGAAGAAGCTCTTCTTGTTTTGATCAGAGGTATACTTTTAACTTGATCAGAGGAGGAGTACTATTAAGGATAGTACTTCTTCAAGAACCTGCCATTGATCGGCATCATGAGTGTATCGCCATTTGAGGTTATGAGGCGATATGATCCATTCGAGTAGACTGACTCTACTACAAATGGTCCTTCCCATTTGGGCTGGAATTTTCCTTTTGTCTTATGTGTCATCACCATAGGTCTTCTGACGGCTAAGACAAGGTCCCCTTTCTTGAAAGTTCGCACTTTAACTTTCTTGTTGAAGGCTCTGGTAATCCGGGCTTGATAAAGCTCGATTTGTTGTTGGGCCTGCAGACGTTTGTCATCTAAGGCTTCCAATTCTTGGAGTCGCTGTCAATGCTTCTCCTCATTGTCATCTCTACTGTCAGGGCGACGCGTAGAGATGGAATTTGGATTTCCAGTGGAAGCACGGCTTCACACCCGTTATACCAAAGAGAATGGCGTAGCTTTAGTTGGGGTTCGAACAGTTGTGCGATAAGCCCATAAGCATTCACCCAGCTTGTCGTCTCAGTCACGTTGACTTTTCGAGACGAATTTCTTGAGGAGCTTGCCAATGGTCTTGTTAAAAGCTTCTGCGAGACCATTAGCGGCGGGGTAGTATGCCGTTGAGGATACACTCTGGATTCTGAACTTAGCGCAGAATCTCTGAAAAGCCTGGCTGATGAATTGGGGTCCATTGTCGTGGATAATTCGTCAAGGTACCCAAAAACGGTAAATGACGTGATGTTTAACGAATTTGATCACATCAGATGACTTCACCTCCTTCAAAGGGACGGCTTCAGCCCATTTGGAGAAGTAATCGGTTATGGCTAAGATAAACCGATGACCTTTTGATGACGGTGGGCTAATAGGGCCAACTACATCCATCCCCCACATCTCAAATGGCCAGGTAGAGGTCGTAGAGTGAAGGTATCTTGATGCTTGATGGATGAAATCGCCATGCACTTGGCAGGCGTGACATCTTTTGGCATGTGTGATGGCGTCAGCGATCATCTTAGGCCAGTAATATCCCAACCTTTGGAGTCGGTATGCAAGTTTGGGTCAGGTTGATGGGCTCCACACATGCCGTCATGGGCTTCTTTCAATACCTCCTGTGCCTCTTTTGGTGAAAAGCAGCGGAGCAAGATCCCGTCATGCGATCGACGATACAATGTTCGCGTAATCGCATTATAGTAGAATTTGGGGGCTTTCCTTCTAATGGCAGCCGCTTCTTTGGTGTCCTCAGGCAGGATGCCATATAAGACATAATCAATGTAGGGGAATTGCCAGTCTCTAGGCTCTGGACCGATTGACGACTCAAGCACTTCCTTGTCTTGACGATCTCCTGTTGGCTCCGGGTAGTCCTCAAGAGTAATTCTCGGACAATACAGGTCATAGCTGTGGACAAATATTTTCTCCACTGCTCCGGCCGGAAGAGCCAAGGAGGCAGCGAGGGACGCCAGTGCATCAGCATGCGCATTTTGCTTGCGTGGCACATGGTCAATGTAGAAGTTTGTGAACCTCTCGGCCATGTGGACAGTTGCGTTGTAATAGGGTACTAGATCTTCATGTCTGACTTCGTACTCCCCGCGGACTTGGCTGACGATGAGCTTAGAGTCACCATACGCCTCGAGATTTTTAACGCCAACCTCATCGGCGAGTTGCATCCCAATCAAAAGGGCATTATACTCCGCTACATTGTTGGAACAAGGCTCGGTTAATGAGACAGCCCGAGAATCACATAGCTCTGTGGGGAGACGAGTACAACTCCTACTCCTGCCACTATATGTCCTTTTGGCTTATTCTTGATGCACCGTCAAAGAAAAGTTGCCACACTTGCCTTTTGAAGGATGTCTGAGTTTGGCAGGCTTCAGCGACCTCGTCTGGGAGATCCTCGTAAATTTTGGCTGCCCTCGGATATGGATGCTCAGCCAGAAAATCCGCCACCGCTTGTCCTTTAATGGCCTTTTGTGGTAAAAAGTGCATTTCATATTGGGATAGCAATATGGCCCATTTTGCCAGTCAGCCGTTTAACGATGAAGGCTTCGTCATGAGTAACCTCAAGGGGTTGACTTTTGATATGACATTTATAGTTTGGCCTACCAAATAGTGTCGCATTTTCTGAATAGCAAACACCAATACCAAACATTCCTTCTTGATCGGGTTGTATCGATGTTCGGCCCCGATCATTATTCTACTCAAATAGTAGATTGCTTGCTCTCGTCCTTGATCATCATTTTGAGCTAGTAAAGCTCCTAAAGAATGATCCATTACTCGGACATATACTAGGAAGGTTTTCCAGACATCGGAGCTGCAAGGACTGGCGGTTGTGTGAGGTACTGTTTAATTTTCTCAAATGCTTGCTGGCAAGCGTTGTCCCAAATGAACAAAACACCTTTCTTCATTAATTTGAAAAACGGTTGGTATCTTCCGGAGAGATTTGAGATAAACCTTCAGATGTAAGCCAATCGTCCTTGCAATCCCCTGAGCTCCATGAGGTTCCTCGGAGGTTACATCTCCTGGATAGCGCGAATCTTTTCCGGGTCAAATGAATTCACGTGGAGGTTACGACAAACCCGAGGAATTTACCACTGGCCACCCCAGGAAGGACTTGGTGGGGTTCATCTTCAACTGATGGGCCCGCATGATGTCGAAGACAATCTTCAGGTCAGTTATATGATCACCTTTAGCGCGGCTTTTTACTGCGATGTCGTCAACATAGCATTCCACTGTTTTGCGCATGTGTTGATGGAAAATGGCATTCATGGCCCTTTGATATGTCGCCCCTGCATTCTTTAGTCCGAAGGGCATGACGGTGTAGCAGTATACCCCAGTGGTGTCCTGAAAGTGGTATGTTCTCCGTCGTCAGGATACATTTTGATTTGATTGTACCCTGAAAATCCATCCATGAAGGACATTCGCTCGAATCCACATGTGTTATCAATCATGACATCTGTGATGGCAGTGGGAATTCGTCCTTGGGACAGGCCTCATTTAGATCACGAAAATCAATGCATATCCGGATCTTTCTGTTCTTTTTAGCAACAGGAACAATGTTGGCCACCCAGTCGGGATGTTGTTCTTCCCTAATGAAGCCAAAATCTATAAGCTTTCTGAATTCTGATTGAATTGCCTCCATTACTTCTGGGCGGAACCGTCACTGTTGTTGTTTGACGGGCTTTACGTCCGTATTAATGTTGAGGCGGTGCATAGCCACCGAGGATCGAGTCCAGGCATGTCTTCATAATTCCAGGCGAAGACGTCTATATATTCTTGCACAAGAGATATTAGATCCTTTTTCTCAGAGGGTGACAGGCCTTCACTTATGAAGATGGGTTTAGGATTAGCCTCATCTCCTAAATTGATCTGAACAACCTTATCCTCTGTGGGTGGCTCACGCTGTTCAAAGCGGGTATCCCAAAGATTGTTTAAGTGTTTGATCCAAAGATTTGTATCGGGTTGGATCATTTCTTCATCTCCGTCTTTCAGGTGGCTTGTTGAAACCATGTTCACTGAAAGTTCTCTGAAGATGTTGCCGACACTAACATCGGACTCCCATGATGACATGCCTGATGAGTAATTATGATATAATGACTCTTCAGAGTCAGAGGCTGATGGAGCTGGAGTTGATACATAGCCCAACCCCCTGCGAGTCCGATGATAATAATCAGGGGTTTTCCCTTTAGGCACAAAAGATCGAGGTAGCATTCTCCTTCCTTTGCCGAAGTTCAACCCGGGTCTGCTTGTCAGATCATACCCCATGCCTTCCATCATTCTGAGTGCATTTGGCTCATAATGACCGAACTGAGGGGGTTCTTCCTCGTCTTCTGACTCTTCATGGGACATTGGTTCAGACGTAATTCGCCCAAAAAGGATTGGTTTTGGCCTTCCGTCTTGCTGGAACCATGAACATGGATTCCTGCGCATTACCGGCATCTCGATATGTTTCGAAGGATGATTCACTGGTACATGCAATGATACCAGAGCATCCATTGCCGACCAGAGATCATTATCTACTTCGGTACTAGTGTCTGACGGCACTGAATCAGAAGCAAACACAGAGAAATACGCCAAATCTAAATCTTCATTAATATACCACCCGCCTGTAGGCTGTCTAAAAATCACTAAAAGACAAGCCATTAAAAAGCAGAGTTTCAAGTTCTAGACGCGAAGGCTCAACACCCGCGTCTCGGCACCAAGGCGCGAGGGTCCAAAACCCGCGTCTCAAACTCAAGGCGCGAGGGTCCAAAACCCGCGTCTCAAACTCAAGGCGCGTGGGCTCAACACCCGCGTCTCAGCACCAAGGCGCGAGGGTCCAACACCCGCGTCTCAAACTCAAGGCGCGAGGGTCCAAACCCGCGTCTCAAACTCAAGGCGCGTGGGCTCAACACCGCGTCTCAGCACCAAGGCGCGAGGGTCCAAAACCTGCGTCTCAAACTCAAGACGCGTGGGCTCAACACCCGCGTCTCAGCACCAAGGCGCGAGGGTCCAAAACTCGCGTCTCAAACTCAAGGCGCGAGGGTCCAAAACCCGCGTCTCAACCTCAAGGCGCGTGGGTTAGACACCGCGTCTCAAACTCAAGGCGCGAGGGTCCAAAACCCGCGTCTCAAACTCAAGGCGCGTGGACTCAACACCCGCGTCTCAGCACCAAGGCGCGAGGGTCCAACACCCGCGTCTCAAACTCAAGGCGCGTGGGCTCAACAACCGCGTCTCAGCACCAGGGCGCGAGGGTCCAAGGCCCGCGTCTCGGTTATAACCGCCCTGGTTATGGGGCCAGTCACCGCCCACATAGCGGGAAAGTTAGCCCCTCATTGTGGAGCACTTTTAGGGGGCACGTTCACCCCTGGAGCCTCTATAAATAGCCCCGCCGCTATGAGGAGAAAAGGAGAGGAGAGACCAGAGATAGACAACAGACTACACCCAGGCAGACAGAGAGAGAGAAGCAAGAGAGAGCTCAACTCTTCAACAAGCTCGCTGCGTACGAGTTGCCCTTTTGCCTACCTTCTCTTTGAGAGTTTTGGTAGACAGAGCTGTGTTACTCCTTCTATCAGCCAAAGAGAAGATCCCTGACGATCCCGACGGTCATCCGGTCAACGGAGAACAAGATTCACTCTCCACCGCCACTTGAAGAACCCAGCCTTAAACAAAGGGAGGATTCAAGACTCAACATCCTCCCTCCCTTGTAACTGGAAGGAAAACAGTTTTGTTGTAATTTTTCATCTGATTCAAGGAAATTTTACAGCGAACCCTTTATTTCCTTTTCCGACGCGTACAAGAGATGGCGACTCCGCTGGGGACTACATTTGTCACTGACGAACAAATCGTGGCGCAAGATGACGTCCTTCGTAAGGGAAAGATGGTCGAATCGCTTGTTGTCGAGTTCGACCAGGTGAAGTATGAAGAGTTTCTCTCTTCCGGCTCCAAGAGCTCAAGGACCCGCGTCTGCCGCAGGGTCTCGACTGGGAATGGCCCCGAAGTCCGATCTGAGGCTCTCTCAGGCGCCACTGCTGCAAAGGGTGTCGCAGCCAACTGTGCCAAGCAAGATACACGCGCCAACGCCTCTCAGATGGCCCGCGTGATCTCAGGCACAACTGCCGCTGCGATCAACCGCGCAGCACGGAACACCCGCGTCAGCGTCTCTCGGGAGACCCGCGTGGTCAAAATCTCTGGTGTCCAGCATCAGGTCGTCGTTGGTCACTCTCCACCTCCACGACGCAACCGAAATGCTGAGCGTCGACAGAGGAGACGTGCGCGTCAGCTACAAGTTGGAACCTCTGGTTGTCCGACTGAGGCTGGACGCGACGTACAATCTGGCGCCTTGCCTGCGCCACGTTCAGCACGTGAAGTCCGCGTTTGGCGGCCCAAACGCGAGACTCCTCAAGCTAGGTCATCTGAAGACCAATTCACCAAACGCCAAGGTGAAGCCTCTGCGCCTCGTCCAGCGTGAGAGGCACGCGCCCATAGGCGTGGGGCCCAGCAACCCATCCTCTCTCAAACGTTTCTGCCCCGACACACCAAGCAGCAACGCGAGAATCGCGTCTCATCTCAAAAGAGACGCCAGACGCACGTTATATAGCCATGACGCGAGAACCGCGTCCCTGAAGCCCGCGTCCATGCTGTACAGCATATGAATGCCTCCCGTCTTCGGCGTTGCGAGGTTAATCTCTTCGATCCCCCTCCTGTGGATCTGAGGGATTACTTGACGAAGAAAAGAAGTGCCAATCAGGTCACTTCATCATGTTGCTGCCAACGGCTCATCTCTATGCTCTCCGAGTGCCGTTGTGGTTCAGGTGTGCACCAGCAGTTTTTAGTTAGACAGCTGACCCTGATTCCCCCGTCAGCCAAAAGAAGGCGCTCCCACAGAAGGAGAACCTTCTCTGACATTGAGTACCGGAGCTCACTGCGAATATGACGAGCAGGAGTAAGGAAAAACAACCTGCAGTCAGCTCGGATGAGTCTGACTCTGAACCGGAAGGGGTGTATCAACACACTCGCACCCGGACTGGGGCCATTCCCCCGATTGATTATAATGCCTTAGCCCATGGCATTAAAGTGAATGATTCTCACTCCGCCGTAGCGGAATCACGGGCTTCAAACTCTTCCGTTGAGAAGGAGGCCTCCGCCTACATGATAGGCACTCCTGAGGAAACGGATAGACGTTTAGAACAAATCCAGAAGGCACAAATGGATATGATTCTTTCTCAGCAGGAATCTATCGACTCCCTCAAGCAGATGCTTGCACAGTTGCTCGAAGACAGGAGGAAATCTCCTCCTAAAAAGACGAAGGGCAAAGGGAAAAAGAGAGAAAGCTCATCTTCCGAACCTTCTGAGGAGAGGCCGCGATCTACTTCTAGTTCGTCCAAATCCTCGTCGCAAGTAAAGGGCGACCAAGACCAGGGAAAGGCTCATGCTAAAAGAATGAGTCAATTGGAGCAACGCCTCGAGGCCCTTACCAACCGTAAAGGCCTCCAAGAAGCTGGAGTGGTCCGGCCCTATCCTGCCGAATGGGACTTGTTCCATACCCGTCCAAGTTCAAGGCTCCAACCCTTCAAGCATTCGATGGGAAAGGGTCACCCAACCAACACATCTACTACTTTAAATCCCAAACCGGGAATGTAGTAGATAACGATGCTATCCTGACTCGACTGTTCATTGGCACCCTGAAAGGGCTCACCTTCGAATGGTTTATGAAACTCCCAGAGGGCTCCATCAAGAACTGGGGCGATTTGGAGAAGCTATTCATAACGCGCTTCTTCGAAGACGACTCGGAAGTCACGATGCCCACCCTTTTGGCTACCAAACAGCGAAAGGGAGAGTCCGTCAAATCTTTCGTGGAAAGATTTCGGAATGTGGCACTCCGATGTCCGAGCGGCATGACCTAGGTCACCCTGGTAGAAACATGCCGCCACAATCTCCAAACCTCACTCCTTACTCAAATAGGAGTTGCTGAAAGCCGCACCTGGAAGCAGTTGGTCCAACAAGGTGAACAGGCTGAGGAGATTGTCGCCCGCGTCAGGACAGAAGAAGGGAAGCCACGGCCAGAGAGGTCAACCAGGCGTGCGCCAGACACATCCCTCCAGACAAAGCGGAAGGATAATTTGGCAACGGAGACCAAATCTCCCGCCAAACCTCAACCGGTCAAGGCGAGTGGCTCTTCGAGCCAGCCACGCGCCAACAAGCAGTATTCTTTCAGGGAGGAACATGTCGATTCGCTCTTTAAGCTACTCAACAAGAGCAATAGACTGAAGCTCCCTGAAGCCAGGCGCCCTGGAGAAGTCGGTAAAAACCGACAATCCCAATTACTGCTTATACTACAGATTGTTGGGACACCCCACCAAAAGCTGCTACGTCTTCAAGGATATCCTTCAGGCCCTGATTGACGCGGAGGTATTAAAACTCCGACCAGAGCAGAAGAAGGTGACGGCTAACATGACGTCAGTTCTCCAGTTCGGAAGACAACCCCCAACGCCTTCGGGGGTGGTCCCTGTTCCGAAAGGAGAGCTAAGAGTGGTCAACACGGATCCTCACCAGCAACAAGAGAAGGGCCTAGTACCCGTTCCTACGCCTCGAGGGGAAATCATGTGGGTCCACCCTGACCTTATTGACGCCCAGCAATGGACTACTGTAACTAATAAGAAGTCCAAGGGCAAGGCAAAGACGTCATCCTGCAATGTGGTGTGTGCCTCTTCTCGAGAAACGGATACCGATATTCCTTCGCTAACCGACTCGGAAGAGGAGACAATAGTTCTGGCCGCAGAACCCGGTCGGCTAGTGGCAGAAACCCGCTCAGGATAGCCCTACTTGAAGCAGTATGGCGAAACGGCGACAACCCCTCCACAACCAGCTGCAGAGCCAACCAAGCCCTCCACAAACAACCAGTGGAGAACAGAAGGAGATTCAATTTTCTCGAGCCCTTCAAAAGGGCATCGCGGAAGGATCTACGGCGCCTTACCGCTTTGATGTCCTGGCTCAATTGGCCAACATCCCGGCACGCATTACCTTGTATGAACTTCTTAGACTATCAAAGTCAACCAGAGAAGCTCTACAAGAGGCTCTGGCAAACGCTGAGGTCTTCATGACCCAGGTGCCAAAGGAGGAAGATGTAGAGAATTGTCTCCACACCTCCCAGAATGCCCCCTGCATCACCTTCACGGCCGAGGATATGCAGGTTAAAGGGAAGCATGATCGACCCCTGTACTTCACAGGGTATATTGGATCATCTGAAGTGAACCGCATTCAGGTAGATCCAGGGTCCGCGTTGAGCATCATGCCTCGCCGGGTCATGCAACATCTGGGCATTCCTACTCATCGTTTGAGCCCTACCCAGACAACTATCTATGGGTTCAATGCCAACAGGACCCGTCCGATGGGGAAGATTAAGCTCAAATGCCAGATTGGAAGTTTAAAGTTGGAAGTGACATGCTACATCATTGATGCCGACACTTCCTACAACCTATTGCTGGGACGGCCGTGGATTCACCGCAACTCCATCGTTCTCTCTACTCTCCATCAAGTCATGAAATACATTGACGAGAATGGAAAGGTGCAGACGTTGATTGCCGAAAGGCATCCATTCAAAGGGGTCGAGAATTATTTCACAGACTCCTTACTGTACTAAGATCCCGGGGAGACGGATGAAGTCCCGCAACCGGAAGAACCAGACTCTAGCAATGAAGCCGATACTGAGCTGGAGGAAGATGAGTGTGTGTGGGAGCTAGATCCACCTGTAAAGAGCATTGATAAGCTCGATGTTGATAATACCACCGACGATGTAGGCGGTTGGTACATTAATGAAGAATTAGATTTAGCGTATTTTTCTGTGTTTGCTTCTGATTCAATACCGTCAGATACTAGCACTGATGTAGATGATGACCTCTGGCCGGCAATGGATGCTTTGACATCGTTGCATGTACCAGTAAAATCATCCTTCGGGACATACCAAGATAATGATAATGCGCAAGAATCTATATTTATGGTTCCAACCAGACGGAAAGGCCAAAAAACCAATTCTTTTTGGGCGAATCTCGTCTGAACCAACGCCCCGCGAAGAATCGGAAGGCGAGGAGGAATCCCCTCAGTTCGGTCATTATGAACCAAAATCGCTCAAAATGATGAAGTGCATGGGGTACGATCTAACCAACAGACCCGGGTTGAACTTCGGCCAAGGAAGGAGAACGCTACGTCGATCCTTTGTGCCGAAAGGGAAAGCCCCCGATTATTATCATCGGACGCGCCGGGGGTTGGGCTATGTATCGACTCCGATCCCATCAGCCTCTGATTCTGGAGGGCCATCAGGTCATAATTACTCTTCAGGCACGTCATCGTGGGAATCGGATGTCAGTGTCGGCAACATCTTCAGATAACTTTCAGTGAACATGGTTTCAACAAGCCACCTGGAAGACGGAGATGAAGAAAAGATCCAATCTGATACAAATCCTTGGATCAAACATTTAAATACTTTTGGATACCCGCTTTGAACAGCGCGAGCCACCCACAGAAGACAAGGTTGTTCAAGTCAATCTAGGAGATGAGGCCAATTCTAAGCCCATCTTCATAAGTGACGGCCTGTCACCTTCGGAGAAGAAGGATCTAATATCTCTTGTACAAGAGTATATAGACGTCTTCGCCTGGAATTACGAGGACATGCCTGGACTTGATCCTCAAGTGGCTATGCACCGCCTCAACATCAATCCGGACGCAAAACCTGTCAAACAACAGCAGCGACGGTTCCGTCCAGAAATAATAGAGGCAATTCAATCAGAAGTCAGAAAACTTATTGATTCTGGCTTCATCAGGGAAGAACAACATCCCGACTGGGTAGCCAACATTGTCCCAGTTGTCAAGAAGAACGGGAAGATCCGGATCTGCATCGACTTCCGTGATCTAAACAAGGCTTGCCCCAAAGACGAATTCCCACTGCCTATCACAGATGTCATGATTGACAATACTTGTGGATTCGAACGAATGTCCTTCATGGATGGATTCTCAGGATACAATCAAATTAAAATGTATCCTGACGACGAAAAGCGCACCTCCTTCAGGACACCATTGGGGGTCTACTGCTATACCGTCATGCCCTTCGGACTGAAGAATGCGGGGGCAACATATCAAAGGGCTATGAACGCCATTTTCCAGCGGCAAATACGCAAAACGATGGAATGTTATGTTGATGATATTGCAGTGAAAAGTCGCGCTAAGGGTGATCATATAGCTGACCTGAAGGTGGTTTTTGACATCATGCGAGCTTATCAGTTGAAGATGAACCCAACCAAATCCTTCCTGGGGGTGGCTAGTGGCAAATTCATAGGATTTGTTGTAACCTCCACGGGAATTCATCTGGACTCGGAAAAGGTTCGCGCTATCCAGGAGATGCAACCTCCGAGAAATCTCAAGGAACTCAGGGGATTGCAAGGACGATTGGCGTACATCCGTAGGCTCATCTCAAACCTCTCCGGAAGATGCCAACCCTTCACTAAGCTAATGAAGAAGGGTGTCTCGTTCATTTGGGACGACGCTTGTCAACAAGCATTTGAGGAAATCAAGCAATACCTCACCCAACCACCAGTCCTTGCAGCTCCGATATCTGGAAAACCTTTCCTGGTATACGTCCGGGCAATGGATCATTCTTTGGGAGCTCTACTAGCTCAGCATGATGACCATGGATGTGAGCAAGCGATCTACTATCTGAGTAGAACAATGATCGGAGCCGAACATCGGTACAACCCGATCGAGAAGGAATGTTTGGCACTGGTGTTCGCCATTCAGAAAATGCGACACTACCTGGCGGGCCAAACCATAAATGTCATATCAAAAGTCAACCCCTGAGGTTACTCATGATAAAACCTTCATCGCTAAATGGCCGACTGGCAAAATGGGCCATATTTTTATCTCAATACGAAATGCACTTTTTACCACAGAAGGCCATTAAAGGACAAGCGGTGGCGGATTTCCTGGCTGAGCACCCAGATCCGAGGGCAACCAAACTTTACGACGATCTCCCAGATGAGGTCGCTGAAGCCTGCCTAACTCAGACATCGTTCGAAAGTCAAGTGTGACAACTCTTCTTTGACGGTGCATCCAGAACAAGCCCAAAAGGACACATCGTAGCGGGGGTAGGAGTAGTACTCGTCTCGCCACAGAACTATGTGATTCCTCGAGCTGTCTCATTAACTGAGCCTTGTTCCAACAATGTAGCGGAGTATAATGCTCTCTTGATTGGGATGCAATTCGCCGATGAGATTGGCGTTAAAAATCTCGAGGCATACGGTGATTCTAAACTCATCATCAGCCAAGTTCGCGGAGAGTACGAAGTTAGACATGAGGACCTAGTACCCTACTACAACGCAACTATCCACATGGCCGAGAAGTTCACAAACTTCTACATCGATCATGTACCGCGCAGGCAAAATGCGCATGCAAATGCACTGGCGTCCCTCACGGCCTCCTTAGCTCTTCCAGCTGGAGCAATGGAGAAGGTATTCGTCTACAGCCACGACCTGTATTGCCCGAGAACTGCCCTCGAAGACTATCAGGAGTCAAAGGGAGAGTATCAAGGCAAAGAAGCGCTGGAATTATCAACCGGGTCAGAGCTTAAAGACTGGCGATTCCCCTATATCGACTATGTCTTGTATGGCATCCTGCCTGAGGACGCCAAGGAAGCGGCTGCCATTCGAAGGAAAGCCCCTAAATTTTACTACAATGCGATTACACGAACATTGTATCATCGATCGCATGACGGGGTCTTGCTCCGGTGCCTCTCACCAAAGGAGGCCCAAGAGGTATTGAAAGAAGCCCACGATGGTATGTGTGGAGCCCATCAACCTGGCCCAAAACTGGCACATCGACTCCAAAGATTGGGTTACTACTGGCTCAAGATGATTGCCGATGCCATCACTTATGCCAAAAGATGTCACGCCTGCCAAGTGCACGGCGATTTCATCCATCAAGCACCAGGGTACCTCCACTCCACGACCTCTACCTGGCCATTTGAAATGTGGGGGATGGATGTGGTTGGTCCTATCAGCCCACCATCATCAAAGGGACATCGGTTTGTTTTGGCAATAACGATTATTTCTCTAAATGGGCCGAAGCTATTCCTCTGAAGGAGGTAAAATCGTCTAACGTGATCAAGTTCGTGAAACATCACGTTATTTACCGTTTCGGTGTACCTCGGCGAATTGTCCATGACAATGGACCCCAGTTCATCAGCCAGGCGTTCCAGAGATTTTGCGCTAAGTTCAGAATCCAGAGTGTGTCCTCGACGGCATACTATCCTGCCGCTAACGGTCTCGCAGAAGCTTTCAACAAGACTATTGGCAAGCTTCTCAAGAAGTTCGTCTCGAAAAGTCAACGAGACTGGGACGACAAGTTAGGTGAATGCTTATGGGCTTATCGCACAACTGTGCGAACCCCAACTAAAGCCACGTCATTTTCTTTGGTATATGGATGTGAAGCCGTACTTCCACTGGAAATCCAAATTCCATCTCTACGCGTCGCCTTGAAAGCGGAGATGACAACCGAGGAGAAGCATCGACAACGACTCCAGGAATTAGAGGCCTTAGACGATAAGCGTTTGCAGGCCCAACAACAAATCGAGCTTTACCAAGCTCGAATTACCAAAGCCTTCAACAAGAAAGTTAAAGTGCGGACTTTCAGGAAAGGCGATCTTGTCTTAGCCGTCAGAAGACCCATGGTGATGACACACAAGACAAAAGGAAAATTCCAACCCAAATGGGAAGGACCGTTTGTGGTAGAGTCAGTCTACTCGAATGGATCATATCGCCTCATAATCTCGAATGGCGATACACTCATGATGCCTATCAATGGCAGATTCTTGAAGAAGTACTATCCTTAATAGTACTCCTCCGATCACGTTCAAAATTACACCTCTGATCAAAACAAGAAGAGTTTCTTCATTAATATCCAACGCCTCCGACGGCTAAGGATAGAGGAAAATATTGGCTTCTAAGCCCAACATAAGTTTTCGACAACTCATCATGCTCAGGGGAATAGCATGGCTAGCCCAACTCAAACGGTAGTTGGTAAAGGCATATCAAACCCATTAATAGCTGAGGGTTTGCTAAAAATCCTAAGTGGACTCAACTCCACTATCCCCTCCAAAATCCTTACCAATTCTCATCCACAGAATGGTAGGTCTACAAGATACACTTGTTGCCAAGTTAACACTATACCTCTGGCACTTCAAACTCCACCTGTCCATTCTTATTAATAGAATGACAGGTCCTCAAATTGCTCATTTCGCAAATCAAGTTTCTGTCAAGTTAATATCACACCTCTGACAAAATTACTGTTTAAGTTAACATTATACTTCTAAACAGTACACCAAGCTTCTGTCAAGTTAATATTACACCTCTGACAGTCACTTTCCTTCAGACTTCGTATTGAAGCTGAAACGAATGATGCTAAGTTAACACTACACCTCTAGCATCTAAGTCATTGCTAAGTGTTGGCCCAAGAGGTTACACTCTCTTGTTTTGTGTTTTGATGATGACAAACTAAATAAGAGCTATTTGGTACTAATGAATTTGTTCAAGATAAGTTTCAGGTTTTGTATCATGTTTGGAGACCATTGGCTTAGCTTTTGCAAGAACTTCTAAGTTTCACATAGCAAGGAAGGCAAATTGCACAATCAAGGAAGGATCATAGAAGAGAAGGCACTAGCAAGGCATTGGATGGCTTAAAGACTTGAAGATTGCTCAAAAAGTATTTTATCATTGTATTTTTAGTTTTATAGCTTGTTAAAGAATAGTGGATAGGTTTGAAGCTCTATCACACACGTTTTTGCGCACATGTTTATTCCAAAATGTTTTCTTATAATTTATACAAAAACATTTTGTTTACAAGATTTGGCCTACAGATATATATTTGTGTTTTATACAAATCTATGTTCAAAAGTATTTTGTCAAAAACAAAATCTCCTTTATATTCTTTCAAAAACCTGATTTTTGACCTGTTCCGGTCGACCGACCGGTCGACTGATACTGTGTCAGGTTTGACCGGTCGACCGTGCAGTCGACCGAGGAACTGGCAGGTGCAGGTATCTGTGTGCATGTCTGCCGGTCGACCGTGCAGTCGACCGACTGTAAGTCACTCTGCTCTCGGTTAAAATGGGTCGACCGGGCGGTCGACCGCTGGCCTGCAACGGTCACATTTTTGAACTTGCGGTCGACCGACCGGTCGACCAACAGAGCCGTTTGAACAGTAACGGGCATTTTTTTCTGAGCTGTTTATTTTGTCTTTTTCTCACTAAGTGAGTTTAAATGACCTGTTTTGGGTTTAATACATTCTGATTAACCATAAAAATGTTTTATCTTCTAACCCTAGCCCTCTCCTATAAATAGGAGTGTTTGGGGAGAGATTGGTTCACCTAATTATTACAAGAAAAATTCAAAAGTTTAAGGCATTCAAAAGAGCTTGATTTTTTATTTTTGTGCTGAAATTCTCTCTCATTTTCTGAAGTATTTTTCAAAAGAACTCTCTGATTTCATTTTCTTTTCTCCTTGCACACAAGAGCTTCATTCCTACTCATTGTTCTCTAAGGACCTTTGTAAGGGAAGAGACAATTGAAAGAGAGAGTTTGTGGTCTTTTGACTACTCAGAAATTCCTTGTACTTGAGATTGTGGAGGGTACTCCATTGTATTTGTGATCTTTGTGATAGTGGAAGTAGCTAGAATCCTTCTGGGGAAGGCGGGGAGTAGAGCTGGGTGCTCGAACCTCGATAACATATCTTTGTGTTTGCGATGGTTTACTTTTCCTTGTCATTACTTATTGCTTGAGATTGTCATTGCCATATTCATTTTCATTCATATTGTCAATCATTATCCCATACAACAAGGTTGCATTGCGCACCTCTAACTCATTTTACGAGGAAGCCGGAGGAAGGAGTTCAGAGCCCTTAATAGGGAATTCGGCTCTTAGTCTTGTTTTGGGAGATTGTTGCATTACATTTGCATCATAATTTTTAAATTGCTCATTGATTAGCATCATCACCTATTCACCCTCCCTCTAGGTGATTTTCAATTGGTATCAGAGCTTGGACTCTAGGTTTTGGCTTAACATCCATAGAGAGATCCTTAAAATTTGCTAATCAACATTTCTCATTTCATTTATTCATCACTAGTAAACATGGCCGATAACATTAAATCCCCACCTAAATTTGATGGACTCAACTTCCCTATTTGGAAGGTTAGGATGACTATCTTTTTGCAATCATTAGGTAGTTTAGTGGCTAAGTCCTTGACCAAACCCTATGTAGCACCCGATAGTGATGAGAGCACATGGACCGACTTCAATTTAGAGAATATGAGGCTAACTCCAAGGCCCAAAACTCCCTTTTAACCGTCTTGAATGAGGATGACCTTACACGGGTAATTCATTGCCAATCCGCCTATGAGATTTGGCAACACTTATTGGTCACACATGAAGGGACTTCACAAGTCAAGAGAGTTAAGATAGATCTCTTGAGGTCTCAATATGAATCATTTAAATGCTTGATGATGAATCTATTGATTGTATGATTACTAGATTCACTAAAATCACCAATGGTATTTCCTTAAGTGACGTCATCTCCAACGATCAAAAGGTGCGCAAAGTGATTCGGGCTCTTCCTCCATCTTGGGAGATAAAGGCCACCACCTTGAAGGAATTGAACGACAAAGATGAGATGGACATCATTAGTCTCATTGGGAACCTAAAGACCCATGAGATGGAGAAGAAAGCAAGAGAAGAGGCCGCTCCAACAAAGAAGAAGTCCATAGCTTTCAAGTCTTCATCCACTCTTGAAGACGGTGAAGAAGATGAAGAAGAAGATGAGGAGCTCTCCCTCCTTGTGCGAAATGTCAAAAGGATGTACCGGAGAAACAAGCTCAACTTCCGGAGAAAATTTGAAGGCAAAGAGGAGAGGAAAATTATATGCTACAATTGCCGAAAGCCGGATACATCATGGCGGATTGCCCGGAGTTCAAAAAAGAAGATGACCTCCTCCTTCAAGCCAAAGAAATCGGAAGAAAAGAAAGCGTATAAGGCAACTTGGGATTCGGAAAGCGAGTCCGAGGAAAAGGCGGATGTAGCAAATATGTGTTTCATGGCAAACAACCTAAGGTAACCCCTCAACCCCTTGATGATGAAGATGATGAATTAAGTAAGGAAGTTCTTGTACATGCTTTTGTTGAACTTTCTGAAACTTATGACAATAAGAAAATTGAATGCATTAAATTACAAAAGAAAGTTGCTTTTCTTAAAATCAACTTGCTATGGTTTCCAAAGAAAAAATGATATTTCTTCCAACCTCATTTCTATTCAAAATGAATTTAGTGCCTACAAGGTTTCTTGTAAGGCTAAATTTCCTATTGTTGATGAAAAAAAGAATTTCTTCTTTAAAAATCAAAATGGTTGATTTCGAGAAAGTTTTGAAAGATTATGCTTTTAACACTAAGAAACTTGAGGAAAAATTTTCTAAAAAGCACACATCACATGCTAAGATTCCTCATGCTCACACTACACCTAACACTTCTCATGCTCATGCTCACAAAGCTCATGCTCACAAATCACACACCCATTATGCTTTTAAATATGGTAGAGTATATAGATGCACATATTGTGGTAAAAATGGACATTTAGCTAAGTTTTGTTATGATCAATAAATAGATCCAATAATCTTGTTTGGGTTCATGGCTCTAACCCTCAAGGACCCAAGAAAATGTGGGTACCAAAATCAAGTCCTAAATTTTTGATGTAGGTACACACCAAGGCTCCAAGACGTAGGGAGCGGTGGTACCTTGATAGTGGTTGTTCAAGACACATGACGTGGGATATCAACAACTTTACAACCCTATCAAGGTACATGAAGGTGGCTCCGTCACCTTCGGGGATGACTCCAAAGGGACTATCATCGGTATAGGTAACATTCAAATTGGTGCATCTCTATTATTGAGAATGTTGTTTTAGTTGAAGGTTTGAAACATAATTTGCTTAGCATTAGTCAATTTTGTGATCGTGGACTTAAAGTTATTTTTGATGATTGTTCTTGTAGATTTTTGATATTAAAACAAATGATTGTATTCTCACCGGTTTTCGTGATGATAATGTTTATATCATTGACATGCTTAATATTGAGTGTTCTACTAAATGCTTGAATGCTTTGATGAAAATTCTTGGCTTTGGCATAGAAGATTAGGACATGCTTCTTTTGAACATCTTTCTAGGATAAATTCAAAGGAATTGGTGAAGGGTATTCCTTGCTTGAAGTTTGAGAAAGACCGCATTTGTGGTGCGTGCCAACTTGGGAAACAAACTAAGTCTTCTTCAAACCAATCAAGGATATCATGTCAACTAGGCCTTTAGAATTAATTCACATGGATCTTTTTGGACCTACTAAAACTAAGAGTTTAAATGGTAGTAGATATGCATATGTTTTGGTTGATGATTTTTCCCGTTTCACTTCGGTTTTCTTTTTGGAACACAAAGATCAAACCTTTTCTCATTTTAAGATTTTCGAAAAAGGGTTGAAAAAGAAAAAGTTTTCCGATTTTGAAAATAAGAAGTGATAGAGGTGGTGAGTTGTAAACCAACTCTTCATGACTTATTGTGATGAAAAGGGAATAAGCATGAAATGTCTTGTACTAGAACTCCATAATAAAATGGAGTTGTAGAAAGGAAAAATAGAACACTTCAAGAGATGGTTAGGACAATGATAAGTGAATACGACCTCCCTCAATATTTATGGGCCGAGGCCGTAAACACGCATGCTATATATCTAACCGTATTTATTTGTGTAAAAATTCTTCCAAAACATCTTTTGAAATGTATCACTCTAGAATACTAATGTTGCTTATTTCAAAGTTTTGGATGCAAGTGTTTTGTTTTAAATACTAAAGAGAATTTGGGCAAATTTGATGCTAAGGCTTATGAAGCAATTGTTGTTGGATATTCTACAACTAGTAAAGCTTATAGAGTATTCATTAGATCTTCTCGTACCATTGAAGAATCCATGCATGTTAAATTTGAAGAATCTAATGTGGTTGTTGAGAATGTTGTAGAGATTGAACCATTAGGAAAAGACATGGAGAGACTATCCTTGAAGGACTCACCCGCTCAAGAAGATAAGTAAGAATCTATTGGTGAGTTCAAGAGGATAAAGAGGAAAGCTCTCAACCGCTTCCTAAAGCTTGGAGATACGCTACAAATCATCCTAAGGAGCTCATCTTGGGTGATGCATCTAAAGGAGTCACAACGCGCTCCAAACTCCATGACCTATGTGGTAACTTTGCTTTCATTCTCATTTGAACCCAAAGGCATTCTCGAAGCCGAGACGGACCCATATTGGTTGCTTACCATGCAAGAGGAACTCAATCAATTTGAGCGCAACCAAGTTTGGCACCTTGTTCCTAAACCCCACGATAGACCAATAATTGGTACTAAGTGGATCTTTAGAAACAAACAAGATGATGAGTCCGGAAATGTCATTAGGATAAAGCTAGGTTAGTGGCCCAAGGTTACACTCAAGTGAAGGAATTGACTTTGAGGAGACCTTTGCACCCGTAGCACGGCTTGAAGCCATACGGATGACACTAGCTTTTGCATCTTTCAAAAATTTTTAAACTTTTTCAAATGGATGTGAAAAGTGCATTTTTGAATGGTTTTATAATGAAGAAGTTTATGTTTCTCAACCTCCCGTTTTATTGATCATGTTCATCCTGATTGTTTTTAAACTTGATAAAGCTTTGTATGGATTGAAACAAGTTCCAAGAGCTTGGTATGAAATGTAACACCCGACTTAAACAAATTCGGATATAATTAAATGAATTTATTTAACCGTGTGACAATCATGTTTTAAGTTGAATCCGAAGTTAGAAAAATACTAAATTTTTTTTTAGTATCCTCTTTGGTAAGTTTTACTACTATGTATTGGTACATAATTAATAATGGTATAATACTTGAAAGTATAAATACCTAATTATAATATTTCATACCTAAATACATTAATTTCTAAATAATTAAAATCCTAGTGTTGTGTTGGCAAATTTTGAGCAAAGGAGGAATGAGGTGGAGGCTTTATAGGAGGCTTTGGAATTAGTGGGATGAGGTGTCTCAATTGTAGCATATTAGTAAAGAGATAAATTCCTAAATTAAATTAGAAATAAATTAATTCTTAAAAATAACCAAACCCCTTTTCCCTAAATTCTTCTCTTCTTCTTCTCTTCGGGCTGAGACCGAGACCCCCTCATCCACTTCTCTCTCTCTCTCGCTCTCTCTCTCTCTCTCGCTCTCTCTCTCTCTCTCTCACTCCCCAGCCGCGCCAGCAAGGGGCGGCGGCCAGGGAGGCCTCGCGGCGACGCGCGCGCGCGCTCAGCAGCGGGGCGCGCGCGGCTGCGACAGGGCGCAGGCGACACAGGGGAGCGCACGGGCGGCGGCCAGGGCGGCTCGCGGCGGCGCTGAAGGCGCGCGGGCGGTGCTGGGAGCACACGGCAGCGCCGGGAACGCGGGCGGCGCTGGAGACGCGCGACCGCCGGCGTGCCGGGGAGGAGGAGAGAGGGGGGTTCTTCGATTTGGGTTTCGGGAATTCCGCGGACTGAATTCAGAAATTTTCGAACAGAAATTGGGAATAACAGCAACTAATTAGAGGTAAAAACCCTAAAATTCTTCTTAAATTAAATTATATTTTGTATCGTTGTTTAATCTAAGATATTATTAATTTTAGGGCTTGGTTCAGTGGGCAATATTAAGCGGAGTTTTTCGCGTCGGCATTCGTCAAACAAGTGAGTAAACTAAGTTTTAATTAGATTGAAAGTTTTTAAATTTATAATTTTGAATGAATAGATGTTTGGGTAAATTACCATTGGAATCGCTTGTATGTATATTGTTATGCATATCATGAGAAGAGAAAAAGACTCTATATTGTGAGATTTTCGGAAAAGAGAGGAAAATCATGATATGTATAGTTTAGGAGCTATTTTCTCATAAAATGTGTATTACCTAAATTGATGTTCTATTAGCATATTGACGAACTAGGAAATTTTCATATTGGCTAAGTAAGTTAAAGTAACACGGGGAAATGGTTAGTTGCATATGGTGGTGAACGGCTCGAAGCCTTATGTGTTATGTATATGTTATACCGGTATTTTATTTAGATACTATTGTCATACAATATCGGACTAGGTTTTGTAGCATGGAATCGTAAGGGGAAATATGTTGATAATATGTATGCAACCGACATGTAAATCTTTGGGTGTTGTGACACTTTCTTTATAATAAATTGAATACATTAGGGGGTTATATATCTACATTAATGTTAACTCCTACAAATGGATGGCTTGCCTACGTTTCGTAGTATATGAAATATGTATGTGAAATTGTATGTTAAGTTGAATGTGTTATATATTGTTATATTATTGGAGGAAGGGGCCGTGTGAGAACCGGCAGGAGGGGGAAGACGGTGAAATTTGCTTTATGTAATATATGTATACATTATTGGAGGAAGGGGCCGAGCGAGAACCGGTAGGTGGGGGAAGACGGTGATAACTTTATTTTTAGTACTTGTGTATATTTATGTGTTATTTGGAGGAAGGGGCGAGCGCGAACCGGCAGGAGGGGGAAGACGGTGAAATTCATATTATATGCATATAGTATATATATATATATTACTTGGAGGAAGGGGCCGAGCGAGAACCGGCAGAAGGGGGAGACGGTGACAACTATATTTATTTCTATTATGTACTAAAGTGTGATAACAAGAAGCTTTATTAAATTTTTCATGGTAGTTGAGACATCTAACTTAAAATGGGGATAGGTAATGGCACAGTGGAAACTAACCTAGTAAACTTCTGTATCAACTTAAATCCAATTGGTATATGAAATTAGATTAGTAGATTTTTAGCTGGTTTACTCACTGAGCTTTCAAGCTCATGTCTATTCATCTTGTAAATTTCAGGTTTGGACAAGGGTAAGAAGCCAATGTAGTTCTAAATCATTTGGATATGGAGTGATCAACCCTTCTTATATCATGCTTGTGTTAATATGTAATTCATATTGCGTTTACCTTTGAAAGGGCTTATTGTATCTACATAATGAGAACTTGATGTATGAAAAGTAATTTTGGGTGTTGGGAATGTAAGTATAACTCTATGCGTGACTTTTGAATATAAACTTGGTAAGTCCCTTTGATATCATGTATGAAGAACTTGAACAATGTTATTGTAAGTATGTTGTATTATGGGAAAGAATATTGTAACTCTTTTGGTGTTTGATGGATAAATGTGAGATTATGTAAGAAAATTTATTTTAATCATATTGATAAGTAGGCAAATTGTGCCGAAATGCTTTATTGGAAGTGTTGTGTCCATTGTGGACATTATATGTTGTGGTGTATATTGACATGGTCGATATTTTAGGGGAGATGCTGCCGAAATTTCGAAGAAATATTATTGAGTTAGTATTATTATAAGATATTACTGGGACCGTTACAGTTGGTATCAGAGCAAAGGTTTTAGGCTAAGGATAGACAAATTGTAGGGTTGTATGCACACTTTACATGTGTGTTGGTGGGAAAACTAGGGAGATTAGTATTAGACCATAAAAATTTAAGTGTATGGGTTCCCTGAAATATATGATATTTGCCTGTTCTCCTACGTTCCAATTCGAGTACCCGCATACTCTAATTTGAACGGATCCTACGAGAGGTGCGGGCCTATTGTGTGGATCTCCAGTGGTATGGGACACTGAGACTGGAGAGTAAGTAAAATATCAGATAAATCAGGGGTAACTCAACTAGAAGGTACCTGAGAATGGTAAGATAATTATAATTTTTCTATTGATATATTTGTATAGATATGTGTGATTGATCTATTATATTTTGAGGATTGAGAATGAAGATAAGCTAATATGAAACCTTATCCTTTCAGATGGGAGATTCTAGCACCCCCGAGTTGTCTTCAGAAGGCTCAGAGATAGAAAGTCAGAGTTGGACCACAAATAGTATGGACTGGGACTATGAGTCCGACGAAACGGATCCAAAGACTATCTTTAGTGGATCCAAAGGTAGTACCAAGGTGACGAGAGTAGCAGAATGCAACAAGGAAAGTACCATCAAAGATGCTGAGAGTGTTGTAAGAAATGTGTCAAGGACCGAGGACCCGGAAGACGCAACTGATGATGAAGTGGAGTCCCCTGAAAGGATGTTTTATGGGGGTATTTGGTGGAATTCAAGTTGGATTAAAGACATGGATCTTTATGACGATAATGAAAACTGGAGATGCGGGGATGATAGTATAATGGAAGAAAATCCAGAAGAGGATCCCGAGGAAGAAGAGGATCCCGAAGAAGAAGAGGATCCCGAGGAAGAAGACCCCGAAGAAGACCCCGAGGAAGAGGATCCAGAAGAAGATCCAGAAGAAAGAGTCAATAAAGGGGAAGCCTCAGTCATGGATAGTATGGACAGAAGCTTTTCAGACTCAAACATTACTCCTTGAAGTATTTGGGAGAATAAATATTTTGGGACTTCCATGTTTAGGACTTTTTGGAAGGGTTTTGTATTTGTAATTAAATGTGCAGAAAGGACATATCTTAGTTGTGTACTTGTACTTTTTGTATGAATATAAGCATTGCATGTAAATCTTGTAAACAAATCTTTTTGAAGTTATAATAGTAGTAGCATTTTGTATATGAAACTTCGTGTCTCAAAGAATTTTGTTTTGTTAAATTTTCTAGGTAGTAATGGATCTAAACTTTCCTCCGCCAAATACAAATTCTGAGGAGAACGCCCCACCCCACAGTACAGTGGGGAGTGTTCATCCTCCGACCCATCAGGAGATTTCAATGGATCGATTCAATACGGATCGGAGAGCCCCAGACCGGATGCCGGATTGGTTAATGCAGCTAACCACTGTAAACAATCCAAGAAGGGCTCTAGAGCAATTTCAAAAACTGAACCCTCCGCCATACAAAGAAGGAGCAGACCCAATTCAAGCAGAAGAGTGGCTTCGTCAAATTTGTAAAATACTAGATGTGATGGAATGCACTGAGGATCAAAGGGTATCATTTACTTCTTTTATGTTCCAGGGCGAGGCGGAACATTGGTGGGAAATGGTTAAAACAGGAGCCAAATCCCTAGGAGAAGAAATTTCTTGGAAATTCTTGATCAAAAAGTTCAATGAGAAGTATATACCCGGAGTAGTGAGGGACAAGCTTGCGATGGAATTCCAAGAATTAAAGCAAAATCTATTGACGGTGAATCAATATGAAAACAAATTCACCCAACTATCAAGGTATGCTGGTAAGTTGGTGTCTGAAGAGGAAGACCGGACAAAAAGATTTGTACGAGGTTTGAGGCCGGAAATCAGGAGCCAATTAATTCCATTTCAACTTCAGATTTATAGTCAGGCGGTGGAGAAGGCTTTAGAAGTTGAAAGGGACCTGCAAGAAAACCAGGATATAAGAACCAGAGAGTTTTCATCTGCCAAACGCTTCCGATATCTCAGTACACCAAGAAGTGGATCCACCAACTTCAGGTTCGGAGGAGGAACTGGATCTTCGTCCGCATCAACTCCAAGAATGATGGCAGACTCGTGGCCCCGGAATGCAGGATCTTTTCAGAACTCGCCACATGCATCTTATCCGCGTCAAAATTTCGCAAGAGGAACGTGATGTCCTAGATGCAACAGTAATCACACAGGAAGCTGCCAGGTAAACAAACAGTGTTTTGCATGCGGCCAGATGGGCCACATGAGGAGGGATTGTCCGACACTTCGAGGACCTACTGGTGCTGTTAGAGGGACAGGCAGACGGACTGCAGGCATCGCCCCGACAAATGGATCATCAGGAACTTTTCGGCGGTCTGGCAACACAATTCGACCAACCATGACGCAGGCTTCAGTACAACAGCCCAGGGTTCAAGGAAGGATGAATGTTTTAACCCAACAAGAAGCCCGGGCGTCTAACTCAATGGTGGAAGGTACTATTTATCTATCTGGAGTAATCGCTCGAGCATTATTTGATTCTGGTGCCACACATTCGTTATTTCCTCATCTTTTGCCTCAAAAATTAATAAGATACCCGAACCCTTAAGCTTCCAACTGGCGGTATCCACACCTGTAGGCACAACTTTGATTACTGATGTATATTATAAGGGGTGTGAAATTATCATAGGGGAAATGAACACACAGGCAGACTTGATCAAATTAGAAGAGATGGGATATGATATCATACTAGGAATGGATTGGTTATCAACACATCATGCACATGTAGACTGCCATCAAAAGAAAATAATTTTCAAAATACCAGGGACCCCAGGATATGTGTTCGAAGGGACAAGGAATAAAGTCAGCATTCCTGTGATCTCAGCCTTAAAAGCCACCAAACTATTACGACATGGATGTCAAGAATTTTTGGCAACAATATTAGCTAAGGAGAAAGAGGAAGTGAGAATAGAAGACATAAATGTTGTAAGAGAATATCCTGATGTGTTTCCTGAAGAATTGCCAGGCTTACCTCCGGACAGGGAAGTAGAATTCTCCATTGATCTTCTACCTGGAACAGGACCTATATCTAAGGCTCCCTATAGAATGGCACCAGCGGAGATGAAAGAATTAAAGGAACAATTAGAAGAATTATTAGGCCTGGGATTTATTCGGCCAAGTGTATCACCCTGGGGTGCTCCTGTATTATTTGTAAAGAAGAAGGATGGAAGTATGAGACTGTGCATAGATTACAGGGAGTTGAATAAAGTCACCATCAAGAATAGATACCCACTTCCGAGGATAGATGATCTTTTTGACCAGCTTCAAGGTGCAAGTGTATTTTCCAAAATGGATTTAAGATCTGGATATCACCAATTAAAATCAAATCAGAGGATGTCCCTAAAATAGCCTTTAGAACCAGATATGGACATTATGAATTTCTGGTAATGCCATTTGGACTGACCAATACCCCAGCCGCATTTATGGATCTAATGAATAGAATCTTTCAGCCATATTTGGATAAATTTGTGGTGGTATTCATTGATGACATTCTAGTCTACTCAAGAAACTCGGAAGAACATGGAGAACATTTGAGAATAGTTTTGCAGTTATTGAGGGAAAGGCAACTTTATGCAAAATTCAAAAAGTGTGAGTTCTGGCTAGAAAAAGTTGGATTCCTTGGTCATATTATTACTAAAGAAGGAATATCTGTAGATCCAGCAAAGATAGAAGCAATTGAGAATTGGCCCAGACCTGCCAATGTCTCAGAAGTACGAAGTTTCTTAGGACTGGCTGGGTATTATCGAAGGTTCGTGGAGGGATTTTCCAGGATTGCGGCACCATTGTCACAATTGACCAAGAAAAATCTCAAGTTTCATTGGGGGGAAAGTCAGGAGGATAGTTTTCAAGAATTGAAGAATAAGCTAACTTCGGCCCCAATCCTAGCCATGCCCTCTGGAACTGAAGGATATGTTATGTACAGTGATGCATCAAAGTCGGGACTGGGTTGTGTATTAATGCAACATGGAAGAGTAATTGCTTATGCCTCCAGGCAACTTAAAAACCATGAGAAGAACTATCCCACCCATGACTTGGAACTGGCTGCAGTTATATTTGCCCTAAAAATTTGGCGACATTATTTATATGGTGTGTCATGTGATATATATACAGACCATAAGAGCCTGAAGTATATATTTACTCAAAAAGAATTGAATATGCGCCAAAGGAGATGGTTGGAACTGATGAAAGATTATGATCTGAATATTCACTATCACCCTGGGAAAGCCAATGTGGTAGCAGATGCGCTTAGCCGCAAATCAGAAGGATCTTTAGCTTCACTGTTAACTCAACAGACCAATTTATTAAAGGAGATAGAAAGGATGCAGATTGAGGTCCAACCAAAGGAGATCATCAATAGAGATAGCCAGATGAACCAGGTTAGAGTGGAATTTGATCTTTATGATAAGATCCATCAGGCACAACAAAATGATGGGCAGACAGTTAAGAATTTCGAGAAAGTGCTAAAAGGTGAAACACAATATTTTGTCATTGATAAAGGATTACTAAAGAAGGGAAAACGGGTGTGTACCCTCCAACTTTGAACTCAAGGAACAAATTATGAGGGAAGCCCATTGCACTCCTTACACCGCTCACCCTGGGGCAACTAAAATGTATCAAGATCTGCGAACAAATTTTTGGTGGGAAGGGATGAAGGATGACATAGCAAGGTTTGTGCAGAAATGTCTAATATGTCAACAAGTTAAGGCGGAACATAAGAAGCCCCCGGGACTGCTAATGCCACTCCAAGTTCCGGAATGGAAATGGAATCATATTACTATGGATTTTGTGTCGGGACTTCCCAAGTCACCTCGTGGACATGATGCTATCTGGGTGATAGTCGATCGACTCACTAAGTCCGCACATTTCTTACCCATCCGATTGGATTACTCAATGGATAAGTTAGCACAAATCTATCTTCAAGAGATAATTAGAATTCATGGAGTGCCTGAAACCATTGTGTCAGACCGAGACCCTCGATTCCAGTCCAGATTCTGGATCAGTTTAGCTAAAGCTCTGGGAACCAAGCTTCACCTTAGCACAGCAGCACACCCGCAAACTGATGGGCAGTCTGAAAGGACTATTCAAATCTTAGAAGATATGCTGAGGGCTTGTACATTAGATTTTGGGGGCAATTGGGAGAAGTACCTATCATTAGTGGAGTTCGCATATAACAACAGTTACCAATCCACTATAGGAATGCCACCCTTCGAAGCTTTATATGGAAGGAGGTGTCGATCACCCATTTGTTGGGAAGAAGTGGGAGATCGAAGGTTACTGGGACCAGACATCGTCCAAGAAACTACAGAAAAGATCCGGACAATAAGGAAAAGGATGAGGGCAGCTCAAAGCAGACAGAAAGCATATGCAGATCAACGTCGGAGACCCCTGGAATTTATGAAAGGAGACAAGGTTTTCCTGAAGATATCTCCGATGAAGGGGGTAGTGCGCATTGGCAAGAGAAGTAAGTTGGGACCTCGGTATGTTGGACCTTTTGAAGTATTGGAAAGGATTGGACCATTGGCTTACCGGTTAGCCTTACCTCCTGAGATGGAAAAAGTGCATAATGTGTTCCATGTATCACAGCTAAGGAAATACATACCAGATCCCAACCATGTCCTCAAATATTCACCACTACAAATTCAAGAAGACCTGTCCTATGCAGTGGAGCCGGTGCAAATTCTTGACCGTAAAGAGAAACAATTGAGAAACAAGGTGATTCTCTTAGTGAAAGTTTTGTGGAGAAGTCAAAAACTAGAAGAAATTACATGGGAACCGGAAGAAGAAATGCAAAGATCTCATCCGCAGCTATTTCAAGGTACGTTAAGTTTCGGGACGAAACTCTTTTAAGGAGGGTAGTATTGTAACACCCGACTTAAACAAATTCGGATTATAATTAAATGAATTTATTTAACCGTGTGACAATCATGTTTTAAGTTGAATCCGAAGTTTAGAAAAATACTAAATTTTTTTTTTTAGTATCCTCTTTGGTAAGTTTTACTACTATGTATTGGTACATAATTAATAATGGTATAATACTTGAAAGTATAAATACCTAATTATAATATTTCATACCTAAATACATTAATTTCTAAATAATTAAAATCCTAGTGTTGTGTTGGCAAATTTTGAGCAAAGGAGGAATGAGGTGGAGGCTTTATAGGAGGCTTTGGAATTAGTGGGATGAGGTGTCTCAATTGTAGCATATTAGTAAAGAGATAAATTCCTAAATAAATTAGAAATAAATTAATTCTTTAAAATAACCAAACCCCTTTTCCCTAAATTCTTCTCTTCTTCTTCTCTTCGGGCTGAGACCGAGACCCCCTCATCCACTTCTCTCTCTCTCTCTCGCTCTCTCTCTCTCTCTCTCTCTCACTCCCCAGCCGCGCCAGCAAGGGGCGGCGGCCAGGGAGGCCTCGCGGCGACGCGCGCGCGCTCAGCAGCGGGACGCGCGGCCTGCGACAGGGCGCAGGCGACACAGGGGAGCGCACGGGCGGCGGCCAGGGCGGCTCGCGGCGGCGCTGAAGGCGCGCGGGCGGTGCTGGGAGCACACGGCAGCGCCGGGAACGCGGGCGGCGCTGGAGACGCGCGACCGCGGCGTGCCGGGGAGGAGGAGAGAGGGGGGTTCTTCGATTTGGGTTTCGGGAATTCCGCGGACTGAATTCAGAAATTTTCGAACAGAAATTGGGAATAACAGCAACTAATTAGAGGTAAAAACCCTAAAATTCTTCTTAAATTAAATTATATTTTGTATCGTTGTTTAATCTAAGATATTATTAATTTTAGGGCTTGGTTCAGTGGGCAATATTAAGCGGAGTTTTTCGCGTCGGCGTTCGTCAAACAAGTGAGTAAACTAAGTTTTAATTAGATTGAAAGTTTTTAAATTTATAATTTTGAATGAATAGATGTTTGGGTAAATTACCATTGGAATCGCTTGTATGTATATTGTTATGCATATCATGAGAAGAGAAAAAGACTCTATATTGTGAGATTTTCGGAAAAGAGAGGAAAATCATGATATGTATAGTTTAGGAGCTATTTTCTCATAAAATGTGTATTACCTAAATTGATGTTCTATTAGCATATTGACGAACTAGGAAATTTTCATATTGGCTAAGTAAGTTAAAGTAACACGGGGAAATGGTTAGTTGCATATGGTGGTGAACGGCTCGAAGCCTTATGTGTTATGTATATGTTATACCGGTATTTTATTTAGATACTATTGTCATACAATATCGGACTAGGTTTTGTAGCATGGAATCGTAAGGGGAAATATGTTGATAATATGTATGCAACCGACATGTAAATCTTTGGGTGTTGTGACACTTTCTTTATAATAAATTGAATACATTAGGGGGTTATATATCTACATTAATGTTAACTCCTACAAATGGATGGCTTGCCTACGTTTCGTAGTATATGAAATATGTATGTGAAATTGTATGTTAAGTTGAATGTGTTATATATTGTTATATTATTGGAGGAAGGGGCCGTGTGAGAACCGGCAGGAGGGGAAGACGGTGAAATTTGCTTTATGTAATATATGTATACATTATTGGAGGAAGGGGCCGAGCGAGAACCGGTAGGTGGGGAAGACGGTGATAACTTTATTTTAGTACTTGTGTATATTTATGTGTTATTGGAGGAAGGGGCGAGCGCGAACCGCAGGAGGGGGAAGACGGTGAAATTCATATTATATGCATATAGTATATATATATATATTACTTGGAGGAAGGGGCCGAGCGAGAACCGGCAGAAGGGGAAGACGGTGACAACTATATTTATTTCTATTATGTACTAAAGTGTGATAACAAGAAGCTTTATTAAATTTTTCATGGTAGTTGAGACATCTAACTTAAAATGGGGATAGGTAATGGCACAGTGGAAACCAACCTAGTAAACTTCTGTATCAACTTAAATCCAATTGGTATATGAATTAGATTAGTAGATTTTTAGCTGGTTTACTCACTGAGCTTTCAAGCTCATGTCTATTCATCTTGTAAATTTCAGGTTTGGATAAGGGTAAGAAGCCAATGTAGTTTCTAAATCATTTGGATATGGAGTGATCAACCCTTCTTATATCATGCTTGTGTTAATATGTAATCATATTGCGTTTACCTTTGAAAGGGCTTATTGTATCTACATAATGAGAACTTGATGTATGAAAAGTAATTTGTGGTGTGGGAATGTAAGTATAACTCTATGCGTGACTTTTGAATATAAACTTGGTAAGTCCCTTTGATATCATGTATGAAGAACTTGAACAATGTTATTGTAAGTATGTTGTATTGTGGGAAAGAATATTGTAACTCTTTTGGTGTTTGATGGATAAAGTGAGATTATGTAAGAAAATTTTATTTTAATCATATTGATAAGTAGGCAAATTGTGCCGAAATGCTTTATTGGAAGTGTTGTGTCCATTGTGGACATTATATGTTGTGGTGTATATTGACATGGTCGATATTTTAGGGGAGATGCTGCCGAAATTTCGAAGAAATATTATTGAGTTAGTTTATTATTATAAGA
>JAVJIF010009934.1:0-47468 GCA_038442645.1 Agave tequilana
GAAATGTATATCAGCTGACGGCTGAGAGACTCTCTCAGCCTGCGGTGACGTGACACATTATGGCACACATAATTCAACAATCTAAAATGACGTTCCGCTTTTAAAATAATTGAAATTACTAAAAGCCCCTATCGTTTGTCTTTTTCTTGGGATGATGTATTAGCTTATATTCTTTATTATTATTTTTTATCCTCTTTTATATGTCTATCTCTCTGTGTCTTCTCACGCTGTCAGATGTAGATTTTTGACTTATAAAGAATATCGTGCTAAAAAAGCGAGAGCGGGATCAGATATTAATTTTTAGTCGCATACCTAGATCTCCAGCAACTATTTTGACAAGTTCATGTTCCCTCGAGATGTCAGTTTCAATATTTTCATCGTGATTTTTCTCTTCTTCTTCTTTAAAAGTAAGGTCTATCTGAAAATTTTCATCATCGAAATATTGACCATTCGATTTAAAATTTTGAAAGACAAGTAAATACACATAATATATAACCAATCAGGCAGAGATGCGACTGAAGTCGTAGGAAAAAATTATTTTAAAAGATGTCTTTTCATCAGGACTGCGACTTTGGTCGCATTCATAATAATATTGTCAGATAAAATTAAATTCTGTGACCATAGTCGTAGTATAAATTTCATCTTCAAACCATTTGTTTTACAAGACATCGACCAAAGTCACAGTCCAATTAAAATTTATTAATAAAGACTGCGATCTTGATCGCAAAAATGAAAAATAAGTTCAAAAAGACTGCTATTACATAAGACTGCGACCAATATCGCAGTCTTCAGTCGCAGTCTTCTAATCATCTTAATTACTTAACTTTCGAGACATTGTTCCCTGCTTCAATTGACTATGCCTCTTGTTTCATAAGAATACGACCATGGTCGCAGTATCCTTTGGTGTTTACTTAATAAAAGTACTATGACCAAAGTCGCATTGTTATGAAACAAAACATTCTCAAAGAGACTGCTGTTATATAAGATTGCGACCGAAGTCGCAATCTTCTAATCATCTTAATTAATTAACTTATGAGATTATTTTCTCCATTGACTGCGACTCTATTTCATAAGACTCTTGTTTCATAAGAATGTGACCATGGTCGCAGTTTCCTATTTAAATTACTTAATAAAAAAATACTATGACCAAGGTCGCATTGTTATCAAACAAAACATTTCTCAAAGAGACTGCTGTACATAAGACTGGGACCGAAGTCTCAATCTTCTAATCATAGATTATTGTGACTGTTTCCATTGACTGCGACTCTCTTATTTCATAAGACTGCGACCACGGTCGCAGCATCCTATTTAGCTTAGGAAGGTCGAAAAAATACTGCGACCCTAATCGAAAAAATAAAAAAAAGCTACAACACTGCGACCAAAGTCGCAATGTAAAACAAAAATAAATCTAAAAAGTGAAAATAATATTAAAATTAAATTCAATTTTTCTTTTTAGAAACTGCGACTTCAATTGCAGTTTCAGAAACAAAAAAAACTATTTCAAGTCGCGGTAATAGATTTTTATTGTGATTAAAATATCTTTTCAAAAAAACTTGAACATAAGTGCAACCATGATTACATTCTTTTAAAATAAATTATTTTTTCTAAAATTTAGTTATCAAGACTTGTAATTTTTTTGTTTGAAAAAACTCAAAATTTTCTGATCTGTAATTTTTTTAGTGGAGGAACAGTTGTAGCAGGTTAAAAGTGAAACTGATCATTAGGCAACAAAAAGTGATTGAGAGTCTCCTTTTACCGCCTAAATTTTTGACTTCTCTGCGGCTAATATGAAGCCACGTCATGCCGGCTGAGAAACTCTCTCAGCTGGCGGCTGAGATACAATAACCCATATATATATATATATATATATATATATATATATATATATATATATATATATATATATATATATATATATATAGGGCGTACTGTACCTCAGCCTGCGGGCTGAGAGAGTTTCTCAGCCTGCGGGACGTGGCTGAATATAGGCCACACATCGGTCGCAGAGTGTGGGCGCCAAAAAAAATCAAAAAATCCCGCTTAAACAATCGTGAATCAAAATGACAAAAATACCCCTTTTAAATGACGACTGCGACTTCTAGCATTCAAAAGTAAAAAAACATTCCATGGTCGCAGACTTAATACAGAATAAAGAATACAAGACAAAAAATGCTATCGCATAGCAATGCGACCTCCTTCGGTACTGCGACCAAATTCGCAATCTTCTTTCTCATGCCTTATGTAAAAGAAGTAATTAATATTATATCTACCGTGATACAACACCAGTCTAGAAAAAAGAGATGCACTAATGTTAATCTCGAGAAAGGAAAGATGTGCACCATACGTAATCTAAAGATATAGCCAAACAATTCTATAAAAAGTTAATTTGTACTTCGGATTCTCCAGCAATAAATCTTCAATTAAATATTTAATTTTTTTTTTTACCACTTCCTACCATACTCAACCCTCACCTGTAACAATTATTATTACTATTCATGTTCTTCCACAATATTGACCTTTATATAATGCTTGTAACTAATATATTACCTCATACCTAAAAAACTATAATTTTGCTCTTCCTTTTCAATTTGATTTCAAAAACTTCCAAAAAATTCATTCTTGAATCATGTCTTCCCCATCTTCTTCCTCTGAACACTCAGAATTCAACTTCAATCAATCCCCCCCGGTCCTTTGTCTTTAGGATATTCTAGTGAATCTGATACCAGTCTGGACTTCACTCCTTTTGACTATCTCACTACATCAAATAATGTATTAACTGATCCTCCTATTCATGATGATAATGAATTTTTCATGTGGGTTAGTGAAGAAGACATTATTCCTCTGCCACTTGACGGAGACATGCTTGATGAAAGCATGTCCTCTGATGCTGTAGGCTCGCTTCCTAGCAACGGGTCAGACGAAGAGCTTGATAGAGACGATCCATTCTGGGAGTTCATCGGTGAAACAAAAAAAACCTCAAAAACAGCAAGATGATGAGGAAATAAGTGATGAAGAGGAAGAGTAGAAGAATGAAGACGATGAATCTGCTTATGATGGTGATAATGACGAGGATTAGGATTTCCTGATCTTCTGATATTCAATATATTTTGTCTTCTTTTAAAAGCTTTTAATTCTATTTTTTTTGTAAGGTCTCTTTCTCACTATATTAACTTATAAGCTCTTTTAATTACATATCCAAACTGCGACTGCTGCTCTAAACACTGCGACCATAGTCCGCAATCCTACTACGGATGCAATTTATGGTCGCAGTTAATCATTTATCAGTTTCCAATGCGACTTTGGTCGCAATAATGTACTGTTTTGGAGTTCAAAGTAATTTAAAGTTATAGTGTATTAACTTTTTAAACAGTTTTGGATAACTGAACAGTCACCTAGGAAGTATACAATTTTTGGGAAAAGATAGAAAATATATTTGAGAGATATTCACGTGGTCCGAGAGCTTAAACCTTTTGGAATTCCGGGATTAAATACGTATAAAGGGTCATGAGCAAAGGATTAAAACATACTAAGTTATTTTTTGCTCAAACTCGTTACTCTCACTGTTCCGAAAATACATTCAAAAAATGTCTTCACCATCACCACCGTCTTCACCGGAAAGAAGCCAATCATCAAATGATGATTTTATGTTTAGTTCTGAAACAATGTCTCGCTAGGGTCAGAATCTGAGCTTGATACAGACGACCCTTTCTGGGAGTTCATTGATGAACTAAAACACAAACATGAAGAGGAAGAAAGCGACGATGAGACTGTACCTGAAGAGAAGGAAGAGACAGAAGACGAAAGCATGACTCTTGACGACGAATCTGATTACGATGGTGATGACGACGATTAGAAGTTAAAAAATTGTATTTTATTTTTCTTTTTAATATATATAAATCTGTTTTCTAAAGCTAATTGTGTGAATTACATTTTTTACTACTATGTATTGTTGAAATACTCGACCAAGGGCGCAAACTTAATAAATACACTGCGACCTTGGTCGCAGTTGCTGCACTTTAGTCTTAATCAACAACAACACTGCTACCTTGGTCGCAGTTTCTGACCGTAGTCTTAATAAAATAAACTGCGACCTTGATCGCAGTTGTTGGTGTTTAGTCTTAATAAAATACACAGCGACCTTGGTCGCAGTTTCTAGTCTTTACTCTTAATCAACAACATCACTGCGACCTTGGTCGCGTTGGTGGTCTTTATAAATAATCACAACAACACTGCGACATTGGTCGCAGTTGATGGCCGCAGTCTTAAAAATTAATCTGCAATCTTGGACGCAGTTGCTGGTCTTTAGTCTTATCAACAACAACACTGCGACGAGGTGACATGTCACCGCAGCAGTTGCTTAGTCGCAGTTTTTGCTCGCAATGTCGACCCTGGTCGCAGTTGTTTCTGTTTGCACTGTAGTCTTATGCGACCTTGGTCGCAGTTGCGTCTCTGGTCCAAGTTGTTTTGTTTGCAATGCATGACTGCGACCAAAAAGGTCGTAGTTTATTAAAACAAATATGCTTTTTTTTATGTCCACGCATTTATCTCCAGGCATGTGAAAATGATACAAAACGATCTCTTATACAATAAGATTGAGTGTTACAATATAGCAGTACAAAGAAACTAAACATCAAAAAAGAGCCATTGTTAACTAAGAGCAGTGGTGTTATTGAGGTCTTTTTATTTATGTCCAGGCATTTATCTCCAGGCATGTGAAAATGATACAAAAAACGATCTCTTATACAATAAGATTGACTGTTACAATATAGCAGTACAAAGAAGAGTAAACATCAAAAGAGCCCTTGTTGAATAAGAGCAGTGGTGTTATTGAGGTCCCCGTGTATTAAAAAACTGTGGACGTCGCGGACCATGACTTCTTCCCTTGTGGACGAACATCGATCAAGTTCACCGGCCAAAATATACTCCCAGAGGCCCAGCGAACCTGAAAAAGGACAATCAAGCTCTGGGTCATCTTCGTGCATAGGGTCATCTTCATCCATGGAGGCAGGCCCCTGTTAGAGACTCTGAAGAAGGCGAAAATTCTCAGAGCAATTGCTCTCAAATGAAAACAGTCTAATTATGGGCTGTTAAAGGGAGAGTGTGAGCCCTATTTATAGCCAGCCCATAATAACCATAATTAATGGTTCATTAATCAGAACCGTCGGCCTTAATGGACAACAGCTTCGGAAACAACGAATGGTGCGGGTTCGTCAACGTAGACTTGACGTTAAAAAGATCTCATAAAATCTTTATGACAGGTCGCGTCTCACGGAGTGACTCCAAGTCGCATCAAACAACACTTAATAAAACAACAACACGGCGACCTTGGTCGCAGTTCCTGGCGGCAGTCTTAAACCAAAACAGCACTGTCGACCTTGGTCGCTATGCATGTTAATCTAAAGGAAAACACTTACTTAACGTACTGCGACCAAAGTCGCAGTCCATGTAATGCAACCTTAGATTGCAGTTGCTGGCCATCTTTATCAATAACAACACTGCGACATTGGTCGCATTTAACCATGTACACTGCGATCAAAGTCTTTGACTAAGGTCGCAGTTTAAAGAGCGGCAAAATAAAAGGGGGGAAAAATAATAATAAACAATAAGGAAAAGTTATCATAAGGGTTATTTGGTAATTTAACTTCTCCCTAAAAGCGGGCCGCAAGTCAGTGAGGTGACAAATCGAGCCACGTCACCGCAGGCTGAGAGAGTACTCTCAGCCCGCGGGCTGATATACATTTTTCTCATATATATATATAATATATATATATATATATATATATATATATATATATATATATATATATATATATATATATATATATATATATATGTGAGTTGATCCCCTAAGAACGGTTCTCACGGATTCTTGTGAGAACTTTCACGTGAGCCGTCGGATCTAATAGAGATCTGGTTTTATTTGATTTGATCTATCAGATCCGATAACCCACGTGAAAGTTCTCACAGAAATCCGTGAGAACCGTTCTTAGAGGATCAGTTCCTTATATATATATATATATATATATATATATATATATATATATATATATATATATATATATATATATATATATATATAGTGAGTTGATCCCCTAAGAACGGTTCTCACGAATTCATGTGAGAACTTTCACGTGGGCCGTCGGATCTGATAAAGATCTAGTTTTATTTGATTTGATCTATCATATCCGACGACCCACGTGAAAGTTCTCAAAGAAATCCGTGAGAACCGTTCTTAGAGGATCAGCTCCATATATATATATATATATATATATATATATATATATATAATATATATATATATATATATATAGTGAGTTGATCTCCTAAGAACGGTTCTCACGAATTCATGTGAGAACTTTCACGTGGGCCGTCGGATCTGATAGAGATTTAGTTTTATTTGATTTGATCTATCAGATCCGACGACCCATGTGAAAGTTCTCACAAAATCTGTGAGAACCGTTCTTAGGGGATCAGCTCCCTATATATATTAATGATCCCCTAAGAACCGTTCTCAAATAGTTATTTGAGAACTCTCATCGTGACCGTTGGATCTGACAGATTTAAATTAACTCAATGAAACATCAATATAAGATCCGGCTCCCATTTGAGCCAGTTCGCATTATGGACCGGTTCCCACAAATTGAGAGCTAATTCATCTCTTTCTTTCTCGCCTCTCTGTCTTCCTCTCTCTTCACTTCCCGATCTCTCAACATCCTCTCCAATCCTCTCCAATCTCCGGCAGCCTCTTTGATCTTCTCCGATCTCCGGCATCCTCTCTCGGCATCCTCTCCGATCATCGATCAAATCATTCCCACGGTGTTCGTCTTCTTGTCTCTGCATCCTCTCTCGACATCCTCTCTGATCGACGATCAAATCGTCTTAGTAGTGCTCGGATCAGGTAACAATTCCTTTTCTTTCTCTCCTTGTAGGGTTTTCATTCCAGATGCCGCCATAGCTATTGTTTCATAACTTTGTTTTTGCTTTTCCTACATGTTTCTACGGGGATAGAAGTGCTATATTTGCTATATATATGATCTTAATTTTCATATTTTTGGAATTTTATAGTTGAAGAATCGATGCTGTCATCTGTATATTTTTTTTTTTTTTGGCTGTTGTTTGAAAAGTGTTCTCCGAAATGCTAAATCCACAGAAAATACAACTGAATTGCTTCAATTTTTTACTTCTCAAAAAACACCCAACAAATAATACAGCTTCAATTTTCCTTAGTTCTTACAGATGTATTTTTTGTTTGGGTGTTGTTTGATAACTTTATTTTGTTTTTGCTTCAAGTTTTCTTAGCGATTGAAGTGCTATATTTGTCATGTACAATCTGTATTATCATAATTTTAGGATTTTGTAGCTGAAAAATTTTTGATGCAGTCTGTGGTGTTTGAGAAGTGTTTGTTGAAATGCCGAGTCCAAAAGTAACTTTTATTGGTATCAGTTGCTCTATCTATAATCTTGAAACACTTTTTATCTCAAATTTTTATTTCATGACTTTGTTACAGGTGCAATGTTGGTGAAAGGAAAATGTCGATGTATGTCTCGATGATGGTGAAGTGCTAACATGGCATGCCTATCATCTTTGCAATAGCAGAACTGTCAAAAGAACTCCGAAATGTTGCTAAGCATTTTGGGATATCTCTGAAGCCTTCATGCCTATCATCTTTCTTTTCTAAGATTTTGCTTACCGTGCATGTATTTAGTGAGAACTCAATAATACAAGAGTGAACTAAACTATGTACTCAGTTCGTTTGTGAGATTGATTATAAAAGAAATTAAATTGAGTTGGTTTTGTACATGTGAAATCATGCGTCGGTTCATATAAAATGAAAATAGTTGTGCTCTATATCCAAGTGATCAAAATACCAGTGATCATATTCACATGATTCTTGTACCTAATATTTATATCCAACAGATCAGTTTACCAATTATTTATTTCATGACATGTGAAATCCCTTCTAGTGACATTGTGAGTTCCCAATCAACACAATCTTTTTCTCTTCAAGGATGGTTTCTACTGGAGAAATTGCACTATCTTAATGGCCGTTTGCCAATCAGGATTTTCTCGAGTGAGAATAGCTGGCATTAATTCAGTCTCTCTTTGGCAAGATTCAACTGCTGCTTGATTCGATGTAGTACCACTTTGCATCTATATATTTGCTACTGGCAATAACATATGCAAGACGGTATGTGAGGTTTGGTTTGAGTCTTGAACTATACCCGCATTGCAAGTAGGACTGAGCGTTGCCACATTGTAATCTGTTGGTACAAATGCACATTCAGAAACAACACCATAACCTGGAGGCAGATATAAAAGTATAAAACTTGAGGCATCTTGATTCATGTATACATAAAATCTCTAATAACCAAAGGACTAGATTCACAATCACAGCAGCAATTACTTCCAAACCCATACATGTAGAGCTACCAAGTAAAAAATCGAAAAAAAAATATGAAGAGATCTAGAAAATGAGATACAATCATGGTCCCTGAAAACTTTAACCAAGGACCCAATCATATAAATTAAATATAAATGACACACTCTCAAAATCAAAGAATTTAAACCGTCTCAACTCTTATATGGAACTGTTAAACAAACTTATAATCCATATAACTCAAAAGAGGCAATAGAATCCACTAAATTATAATATAATTCTTGCATCAATAAGTACAAAGTCAACTCCAAACAGTAGAATCCACTAAATCCGCTTTCAACATTGTGTCGAAAACGTCCATTGCAATGATATACATATATTCAAAATTTTAGAATATCGATAGATTATCTCCGAGGTCTTTGAGTTCATTCTTAAAAATGAGGTCTTTGAGTTTATCCTGCATTCAAGAGGCAAACATATTAGAATAAAAGAACTTTAAAATGATATACCATGCACAATTACTTTAGAAGCTGAACTATAATCATGTGTAAAATTATCACCTTAGCTACTAGCTCAAAGATTGAATTGAGCCCAGGGGATTACAGTCTTCCACGTCTTCCTCAACAAAATCATTTTCATACTCTTCTTCTGTGGGATTGGATGAGTTACATGCTTTGGATGGCCTAAAGAAATGTAAAGAAGTTAAAACCCTGAATTACGAGTTTGTGTTTTTATTATAAAGCATAATCAGTGTAAGCAAATTCAACTTACTCTGTTTTTAAAAAAGGACAGTTTTGAGCATCATGATTTTGTCCACGCGTTTGCATCGATTGCACATTCGATTTCTAGCTTTTAGATTCTCTCGCCCTGCTTTCATTCTCGTCCCTTTATTTCTTCCTTTTGTTTTTGCTTGATCAGGATCATGCACAGTTATAGGAGAAAGTTTCTTTCGCTTTTTACTCTCATCTTCAGAACGATCCTCAATAGATTTACCATCGTTGGATAATAGGCAATTTGCTTCATTGTATGCCTCACGAAGTCGTTTTCTAACCAAATTAAAATTTACCTTGGACATTAGCCCGATATCAACCACCTTATTAGCCTAGTAGGATAACTCGCTATGATGAGATGAAAAATGCATGCTACTGCCATCTTCCATCAAATTTCCTTCTTTGTCTACAACTATTCCTCTTTTAATATATTTAGTCCATCGTTGCAAAATATAAGCTTCTGGTAATCTATTATAGTCATTTTATTTTAGAACCGCCAAGATGTGTCGACAAGGAATGCCTGTAAACTCAAACATCAAACACGTACAACTTGCAGTTTGTTTTGCATTAAAATATTTCACTAGCCTCTTGTAATCCTTATTTCCACATTTAGACACCTCATACATTCTCTCACTTGCTTTTTCTACAATCATACAAACATTTAGCATCAAACTGTTGTGTATCTCATCTTGAAACTTATAAAAGACATATGTCGTGTAGACTTGAGACATTGGTCTTCCATTGGCCATGATGTCTTCAAAGTAGGTTTTTTCTCCAATGTCTTGTGGTCTGCTTGAATCTCATTCTCTCTTTGTCTTGCAAGAATCCTGTCATAAATAACGACAAACTCGTATAGGGTATTCCGTCTTGAAACATGCATCTTCATGAGAGCATTCATTCCTTCACTCCGCTGGGTGCTCGAGGCGCCAGCCCAAAAGTGGGTTCTATGATAAGCTGGTACCCATCGCTCCCGAATAACCCACAATGAGTTCAACCAGTCATTATTAAGGTTATGTTTTTCAAGAAGGGCATTCCATATTGCCTCAAATTCTTCTGGACATACTGCATTCCAAATGTTAGTCTTGAATGGTGTCATAAACTCCTGATTATGTGCCCATGAACCCAACCTATCTGGAACTTTGTCCATATGTGCCACATGCAAAGTCTATGACGAGTATGTGGGAACACGCTCGATAATGCCTTTCCTATTTCAAGATCTTGATCAGTAATCATTGCTGTAGGTGGTTTTCCCATTGCCTTTAAGAACATTTGAAATACCCATTCAAAAGAATCAGAAGATTCATTTGGAATGAAAGCACATCCCATAAAGATAGACTGTGAATGGTGATTTAACCCAACAAATGCTGAAAATATCAAGCCATATTGATTCGTATTGTGAGTAGCATCAAACATTAGTACATCTCCAAAATGAGAGTAATTCAACCTTCCTATAGCATCAACCCAAAAGCACCACTTTAATTTACCGTCCTCAGTCGTATCAAATTCATAAAAAAAGGAAGAATTTTTTTCTTGATGCCACTTGAAGTGGTCAATCAACATTTGTGCATCATGTCCTTTCAAAGATTGTCGAACATCTCTCTCCCAATTTCTTATATCTCTTTCTGTGCATCCAATTCGATTGTAACCTCCATTTTCATGTTCGAGGAAAATCATGGCTTTGCTTGTAGATATGTTAGCTCCCTTAAATTGCTTCATTAATTGTTTCTTTGCCTTACTAACCTCGCGATTTGCCTTCAACAAATGTAACCTAGATGGGGTAATCGCCCCATGGTTATGCTCTTCAATGAACTTTTTTACTATCCACATTTTACTTGTTCGATTTAGAACCAATCGCATGATTGCTTTACAGTTTGTTCTTACTGAACCTGTTCTTTTAATCCCATTTGTTTTGCTTTGTGTCTGACCTTCCTTTGCACATACAAAACTTTTCCCAATTAGCTCTCGATTGATCGAAAGCTTTGTCGAACTACTTCGAGTTTCAAAGCATCCAACCTTTCCATATTCCTCATAAAGTTTTCTGCGTCCTTTAGAGATTTAAATGCCATTCCCATAGTTGGTTTTTGAGAGTCATCAACTTGTGGAATCCATGTCATTTGCGATGAACTATTGGTGTCTAAAACTTGAGACGTAGCATGCTGACTTTCCATGACACAACCTAGAAACGTTGTCATGAGGCAACATCAAACATAATCATGATACTTTAGATTTAATGAGAGATACATGTGCTATGAATATTAGCTAAAACTTTATTAGATAGAATAAAGTAATAAATATGATCTGCTTGAATCTCATACCTGGTTCAACTGCATTTGATGCCATCGCGGTCACATTGGCTTCGTAGACAAGACTATTCGCTGCATCGGCTTGTTGGGTCTCAAGAGCCTCCAGCAAATTAAGAAACATAAATTTTTATTGGTATTTAATTAAGAAAACTAATTCTTGATTGTTATTTGTTGTTACCGTGTGCATCTTTGAGACGTTGCTGGTGCCAAAGACTTTGTGGATGGAGGCGAACTTCTGGGGCTCGTGGGGGAGAAGCAAGGTGAAAAGGGGGTGCCTGAACGGCTGCGGAGACGCGACAGAGAAAATGCGTGAAGCGGGTGCTTGATCGAGCGGCGTAGACCTTCGTCTCAATCACGAGACGATCTACAAAGACGAGAAGATGACAAACTCGACGAGAAGATGAACTGCAGAGATGAGAAGACGATCTCTATGAAAAGACAAATTGCAGAGAAGAGCTCAACGAGAAAACGAGCTGACGATAACCGTCGTCTAGGTCGCGATCTGCAGAGACAATAAGACTTAAGATAAATTGTTTTAAATGAGATAAAAACAACAATGAGATTTATATAACATATAGTGCATCCTGCAAATCAAAAAATAATATTAGTAATAATAAATTGACAAGATAATTCACTTATTTTCGGTTGTTTTGTTTTTAAGAAAAAAACAGGACTGGACTTCTCCGTCTTCAATGTTGCTTTAACAATGATCAAGTGACTTATCTTGTCAATTTATTTTACTTTTGGACTCGGCATTTCAACAAACACTTCTCAAACATTACAGACTGCATCAAAAATTTTTCAGCTACAAAATCCTAAAATTATGAAAATACAGATTGTACATGACAAATATAGCACTTCAATCGCTAAGAAAACTTGAAGCAAAAACAAAAATAAAGTTATAAAACAACACCCAAACAAAAATACATCTGTAAGAACTAAGGAAAATTGAAGCTGTATTATTTTTTGGGTGTTTTTTGAGAAGTAAAAAATTGAAGCAATTCAGTTCTATTTTCTGTGGATTCAGCATTTCGAGAACACTTTTCAAACAACAGCCAAACAAAAAAAAATATACAAATGACAGCATCAATTCTTCAACTATAAAATTCCAAAAATATGAAAATTAAGATCATATATATAGCAAATATAGCACTTCTATCCCCGTAGAAACAAGTAGGAAAAGCAAAAACAAAGTTATGAAACAATAGCTATGGCGGCATCTGGAATGAAACCCTACAAGGAGAAGAAAGAAAAGGAATTGTTACCTGATCCGAGCACTGCTAAGACGATTTGATCGTCGATCAGAGAGGATGTCGAGAGAGGATGCAGAGACAAGAAGACGACACCGTGGGAATGATTTGATCGATGATCGAAGAGGATGCCGAGAGAGGATGCCGGAGATCGGAGAAGATCAAAGAGGCTGCCGGAGATTGGAGAGGATTGGAGAGGATGTTGAGAGATCGGGAAGTGAAGAGAGAGAGGAAGACAGAGAGGCGAGAAGGAAAGAGATGAATTAGCTCTCAATTTGTGGGAACCGGTCCATAATGCGAACCGGCTCAAATCGGGAGCCGGATCTTATATTGATGTTTCATTGAGTTAATTTAAATCTGTCAGATCCAACGGCCACGATGAGAGTTCTCAAATAAACTATTTGAGAACGGTTCTTAGGGGATCATTTCTCTATGTGTGTGTGTGTGTGTATATATATATATATATATATATATATATATATATATATATATATATATATATATATATATATATATATATATATATATATAGAGAGAAAATGTATATCAGCCCGCGGGCTGAGAGTATTCTCTCAGCCTGCGGTGACGTGGCTCAATTTGTCACCTCACTGACTTGCGGCCCGCTTTTAGGTAGAAGTTAAATTACCAAATACCCCTTATGATAACTTTTCCTTATTGTTTATTATTATTTTTCCCCCCTTTTATTTTTTGCCGCTCTTTATATGATATAAATTACTTTTCACCCTATTTCCTGATCTCTTTTTGAAAGATCTAGTTTCACCTTTTCAGTCTGCGATACACTTTTTTCTGAAAATATAAAATCTTTTGAGATCAATTTTTTTCTGCAAAATATTTAATGTCGACGTCTGAGCAGTATACCGGCGATCTTAATATGGAAGATATTGCATCTGGTTCTACTTTCTCTCAGAATATTGAAAATCTTGAAGGGTTGACATCTCTGCATGCCGATCAACAGGTTTTAATTATTTATATCTATTTTAAAAATAATTTCTTAGATATTTAATGTTTTCTCTTTAGACTATGAGGTACTGCGACCGTTTTAATATTCGGTCGCAATCTTATTTGAAAATAATCTCCGGCTGTGAATTCTTTTTTTCTAGGGTATGCGTCTTAGGTCGCAGTCTTTAGTAAGGAGTAATATATATTTCTTCACATACGGATAACTGCGACTTAGGTCATAGTCTTTAGTAAGAAGTAATATAGATTTCTTCACATGCGAATAACTGCGACTTAGATCGCAGTCTTTAGTAAGGAATAATATAGATTTATTCACATACTGATTACTGCGACTTAGGTCGCAGTCTTCAATAAGGAGTATTATAGATTTCATGCCGTATGTGAAATCTTATTTTTATTTACTGCGACTTAGGTCGCAGTCTTTAGTAAAAAGTAATATAGATTTCTTCTCATACGGATAACTGCGACCTTGGTCGCAACAGCTGATAAGAAGTAAATTGTTTTCATCTCTTATGCGACCTTGGTCGCATTTATATAACTTATATTTTAGAATACAGTGATATCTAAAAAATATTTATATTCATTTAATTCGTGTAAATACTTTTTGTAGGATATGAATGCACATGCAGAAATGTCTGGAAGCTCAGATAAGTTTATAGGGAAACAGTTCCTGTCGCATATGGAAGCATACAATTTCTACAATTGTTTTGCAAGGAATAGAGGTTTTAGCGTGAGAAGAAAAAGTACAGATAAGTCACGGAAGCCTCCTCATGAGATTATTTGCAGAAGATTTTGCTGCAACAAGGAAGGGCTGAAGAAGTTGTGTGACAAAAGACAAGAGGGGCTTACAGTGCGTCGTCGAGTTAACACTAGAGTATCTTGTCCTGCTGAGATGCATATCCGTCTTCGTTTATTTTTGGACTCAACTCGATATTGGGTTATCACAAAATTTGTTGATACTCATTCACATGAATTGTCTAGCCTGGATAAGGTACATCACCATTACTCTCACCAGACTCATCGTTCAACAATTAGCAGAACCATATGAGCAATCTGGTTGATGTTGGAATGCAGCCTTCAAATATTTCCCGCGTTGTTAATGCAATGAGCCAGGGAGAAGGCTGTGAAGAAGTGCGCCCTCAACAAGTTATTGATTTCACTCGTCAACGTAGAAATAACTGCGGTCATGAGTTTATTGCTATTATCAAATATTTTCAAGAGAAAGCCGAGACCGATCCAGAATTCTTCTTTTCAAGTGAAGTTGATAACGCGGGCACACTTAGAAGCATTTTTTGGGCTGATGGAAGAGCTATTTCCTCGTATCTGAGCTTCTGTGATGTGATCGTTTTTGACACCACATACAGGACTAATCACTTGAGCTTGCCATTTGCTCCATTCACTGGAGTAAATCATCACCGGCAGTCAATTTTGTTCGGCTGTGCAATGCTTGCTGATGAGCAGAGGGATACTTTTGTTTGGTTATTCCAAAAATGGCTCAAGTGCATGCATGGAGTTGAACCGAAGCTGATTATTACTGATCAGGATGCGCAGATTGGTGAGGCCATCAAGATTGTTTTCCCGACGTCTCGGCACCGTTACTGTTTCTGGCATGTACGGAAACATATTGCCGAGCAACAAATCCCAATGGCTAACAAGTATGGAGAAGATATGGTCTCCGATTTCCATGCTTGGTACACCTCCCGCGATATAAGCACGTGTGAGGAACGATGGCGTCTGATGAGTGAAAAATATCAGTTAGAAGAAGAAGATGGCAGTTGGTTGATGAAGATGTACAGGCTTCGTGGACATTGGGTTAATGCATATCTCAAGGATGTTTTCTCTGCTGGAATGACAACCAGTCAGAGGTCCGAGAGTATTAATTCCTTCTTTGATGGTTTTGTTAACTCAAACACTAAACTAGTGGAATTTGTTCACCAATATGATAAAGCCGTTGCTTCCCGTCGTGCATCTGAATCTCTTCAAGATTTTAGGGTTTGAATTCTGTGCCCAATTGTACAACCAATCCATATGAGATACAGGTTTCGAAGTTGTATACACCGAAGATTTTTCAGTTGTTCCAAAAGAATGGGCAGTTGTAATGACACTGTTTTCAGAAGAGGTGGAACAGGACAAACCTGGATCAACATATTTGGTTGGTAAATTTTCAGAATCAAAAGACGGCTGGGAAAAGGTCAGTTATGATAATCGAGAGGAACTTCATGTTTCTTGCAGTTGCTCGTTATTTGAAACAGAGGGTATCCTATGTAGACATATTCTGTGTATTTTGTGGCGCAATCACGTTACACATATACCGGAATCATATATACTTCATAGATGGAGGTTGGATGCTCGTTACAAAAACGTTGCAATTGAATATGGCATGAGGCCTTTTCCCAGTCAAGGCACTCCACGGACGGCTAGATTGTGGACAGTTCGTTCAAAATTTAATGCAATTCTGGACATGGTCGCTGATTCTGATGAAAATATTTCAAAGTTGGAGGGAGTTTTGGAAAGTTTTGCCCAAAATACCACTAGAGAATACAGAGCAATGTCAGGAAATGATCATTCATCACATCCTAAGACTGCCGTTGGTTCCAGTGGATCCGTTGTCATATTGCGAGATGGTGAAGAATTGAATATACGTGATCCAATTGGTCCTGTACCAACCAAGGGGAGACCTAGAGCTGCATCCAGGCTTAAGTCTGGTTTTGAAGATTCTATATATCAGAAGGAAGTTAAGCATCGAAGATGTGATAACTGCCAAGAGCTGGGCCATTACAGGACTGGTTGTCCGTTAATGGTATATTATATTAAACCTGTTAATCATTTTTTTATAACGATTAATCTTTAAAATTCTTACTATTTATTTTTTTATTGGCAGAAGAAGTAGGTTTGGGTTGCCTCCATCTCGAAGGAACAAAGACTTCAATTTTTTATGAAGTGCGACCAGGGTCGCACAGTGTAGAGAGATTAAGTCGCATTCTGACACTGGCGTGTAATTATAATCAGATTTATTATCATTCTTTGATTTCTACTGTATTATTTTTGTATGTACTTGTACTTTAAAGTTCTACTTTATAGTTTAATTTTTTTTGTACATAATGTAGTCAGAGACTTTGGTCGCAGTGTACATGATTAATTGCGACCAAGGTCGCAGTGTTGTTATTGATAAAGATGGCCAGCAACTGCAATCTAGGGTCGCACTACATGTACTGCGACTTAGGTCGCAGTACGTTAGGTAGGTGTTTCCTTTATATTAACACGCATAGCGACCAAGGTCGCAGTGTTGTTGTTGATTAAAACATTGCCGCCATCAACTGCGAGCAAGGTCGCATTGTATTTTATTAAGACTTCGGCTATCAACTGTCGCAACCTTCTTTTTAAAATTTTGAGGTGGTGAAGACTTAAGTCGCAGTACGTTAGGTATGTGTTTCCTTAATATTAACACGCATAGCAACCAAGGTCGCAGTGTTATTGTTGATTAGAACATTGCCGCCATCAACTGCGACCAAAGTCGCATTGTATTTTACTAAGGCTGCGGCTATCAACTGCGACCAAAGTCGCAACCTTCTTTTTAGATTTTTGAGATGGTGAAGACTTAAGTCGCTGTACGTTAGGTAGGTGTTTCCTTTATATTAACACGCATAGCGACGAAGGTCACAGTGTTGTTGTTGATTAACACAATTACTGAAGGCATGTTTGTTTCTAACATCAGTACACAATAGTAAAAGCCAAGTTCTAACAAATGAAGACTGTAAATAATCAATGGAACTTATAATAAATAAATGTATAGAAATGTGTATAAATTAAATCAATACAACAAAAAATTATGCAATGAATTGCACTTGAAATATTTTTTACATTTATAAAAAAAAATTGTGGTATATCAATAATTTGTCAACTATCAGTCTTCATATGTCGTATGTCGTATAATGTCTGTTTCTTCATCCCAACTCTTCTCTACATCTGCAAGTATCATGTATGCAAGCTCACTTCTTAATTTCTGTACAGCATCAACCGTAACAGCATCAGCAGCTGATAGATGATAGCCAGACGCTATGCTTTCCATGTATTTGCATACATATATAGCGCAATCAACACTGAAATTTCCATAGAGCAATCATTAAATGAAATTAGTTTTTGTACTAAAAAAAAGTAGAAAATATGAAATGAAATTACATGTCAAAAATTTATATACCTGTTTGATTGTTGGGGGCATTTTGCGTATTTTATTTTATTTTTTCTCATTTTTTTTTGGAATGAATCTCAAAAATCTCTAATAATCTTTCTTTCTGCAATGTCAATAGGAAAAAAAATTAGTATTAATCAAATTAATTGCAAGTTTCCAGTAATCAAAATATTAAATTTCAACTCACCATTATTCTTGCATCACTTTGGTAAAGCTTTGTTATACTACTTTTTTTGTCAGCTGGGACCAAAGAGTTGTAAAAAATCCACTCTTCTGTGGTGCAATCGAATACCAGCAAGGTCCAGTGAAATCCCTGCTCGTCGGCACTATGTTTGTGATTGATCGGGAAGAACATGTACTGCACGTCAGCTGTCCAGTTTTTCAACAGTTTCTGCTTGATGAAATGACCTTTCAGATCTTCAATTTTATTTACAACACCGTGCTGCGGACAAGAAGAAAAAAATTTAAATCAAATTCAAAATGAATTTAAAATATAACAAAAAATTATAAACTGCGACCTTAGTCGCACTATATTATTTAGTCGCAGTATATGAGTTAGTAGCAGTACATTTTAATTATAAACTGCGACCTTGGTCGCAGCTCCGACCTTGGTCGCAGGTCGCAGCTGTTACATTTTGTCGCAGTACCTGAGTTAGTAGCAATACATTTTAATTATAAACTGCGACCTTGGTCGCAGATCCGACCTTGGTCGCAGGTCGCAGCTGTTACATTTTTGTCGCAGTACCTGAGTTAGTAGCAATACATTTTAATTATAAACTGCGACCTTGGTCGCAGATCCGACCTTGGTCGCAGGTCGCAGCTGTTACATTTTTGTCGCAGTACCTGAGTTAGTAGCAATACATTTTAATTATAAACTGCGACCTTGGTCGCAGTACATGTGTTAGTAGCAGTACATTTTAATTATTCACTGCGACCTTAGTCGCAGTACATGATTTATACCTACACAGAGATAGAGAATATTAGTAATCTGTTCCAGATTTGATATTACATTAAACCGTAAAGGAGAAAGTAGATTTTTACCCAAGCTTCGCTTCGGAAGAATATGCTTTTTAATCCTTCTCTTTTCTCAAGATGCTGCATGTAGAAATGAATTACATTTGCATCTAACTCTCTACTGAACATCAGGTCCTCAATGTCATTCCTTGAAATGATGATTAAATTATTGGTATCCTGATACGCAGTAGAACTGCAAGATATTCAAAACAAAGTTAGTAATTTAATTGTTCTTATATAAAGGTATAACAGAAATTTTTTGATATGAATTAACTTACTCAGAGTAGGACTTGTCGAAGAAATGTTTTATACGAGCTTGTTGATCGGGCTGCAGAATTTTGTATGATGTGGTTTCGGTCAATTCTGTCGATTTTGGCTCATTGGAGGAAATCTCTTTGTCGCCGAAACCAGCGGTAGAACTCGCAGCCGCAGGCTGTGGAAGAGGATTTTCATTTTTTTTCTTCTTCTGTTTTGGATAAACAAAGTCGGAGTCATCGCGATCTCTTTCACCGCGCTTTCGTTCTTTGACTCCCCTTTCTATTGTTCCTTTAGAGGTTTCCAAAACAGCTTCTTTTGAGGATTGCTTCTGAGGCGGAGTATGTTCTTGAATTTCTTCTTCAGAAGCTCTATCTCTTTGGATTTCTTGAGTCATTTGAGTTAGATTCAGAGAAAAACTTGGAATATCTTCCCCAATATTAATTAAAACAGACTCAGAACCCATGATTTTATCCTCTTCCAGTTTTTTCTTCTTCTCCTCTTCAGCCTGCTTCTCCATCTGCTCCTTCATTCTTTTGTTCTCCATCTGCGCCTTCCTCCTCTTCTTCTCATTCTCTTCCTCCTCCCTCCTCCTCCTCTCCTGCCCCTCCTCTTCCCTCCTCCTCTTCTCCTTCTCCTGCTCTTCCTTTTCCCTCCTCTTCTTCTCCTTCTCCTCTTCTTCCCTCATTCTCCTTTCATTCTCCTCCTCTTCCCTTCTTCTATTCTCCTTCTCCTTCTCCTCCACTTCTCTCCTCCTGTTCTCCTTTTCCTTCTCTTCTTCCCTCTTCTTCTCCTTCTCTTTCTCTTCCTCTTCCTCTTCCTCCTCCTTTCATTCTCCTCCTCTTCCCTTCTTCTATTCTCCTGTTGCCTTTTTTGGTTCTTCTTCTCTCTTTTTTCTCTTCTTTTTAATTTTAATTCAGCCTTGACTCTTTTCTCATTCTCCATATTTTCAATCTTTTTTTCAAGCTGAGAAACATAATCTCTCAAGAGCTGATTTGCAGACCTCAATCGTTTTATTTCTGCTGCTTGAACATCCGGTGGAGGTGGCAAATAACCGTCAAAAATTGGTTCTTGCTCACTCGTTTCAGCCGGTTCTGGCTCCTTTTCCGCCGGGATGTCAGCCTCATTACATGTATGGCCTCCTTCATCTTTTTCACTTTGACCTTCTTCTTCTTCTTCTTTTCTTCACCTTCATCTTCTGCTACTTCTTCTTCCTCATCCTCTTCCCCTTCAACAGGAAGGCCAACCATATTTTTTTCATCATTAGAGATGTTGGCCATTCGACTCAAAATCTGAAAATAAAAAGAAAAAGGTAAGCTAAAAATAAAACAATGAAATAATGATACTGCGACCATGGTCGCAGTTTATTTATGAAATATTTTTGGATAAGAAATCGACCATGGTCGCAGTATGTTTTGTCGTGCATAAATTTATCTGCCAAGACATGCAGCTCAACACTGCGACCATGGTCGCATTTCTGTTGAAAAGGGTATTTTCAAGAGAATGCGACCATGGTTGCACATTATTTGTCAGGCATAAAACGAACTGCGAAAGTTGCAGCTCAATACTGCGACTATGGTCGCATTTTATTTGTACTACACATAAAAAGAAGTTTAACTTACAATATTGCTGTCAATCTTTTTAGATCAACTTCAAGTAGAGATCTGCCAATATTTTGGAGGTCCCATCTTACTGCGCGTGGGGTTTTTTCCTCCAAACCAGACCTCTGCTCAAAAATAGGTGCCCTCTCACACAGCCAATACTGCAAAAATTAAAAATTAAATTAGTTTCCACAAATTTTATCAATTTATGGGTAAATTTCATACAATGTTGGCCAAATTTGAGATTTCTACTTACAATAATTTGCACGGAGCATCCTTGCAGCTCGTACGTGGTTTGCCTGAAGATGTCCATTGAGTCAATCAGGAATTGCCAAACAGCTTTTGCCCAGCATATTGTCCTCATTAGTTGCATATTGGCAATCTGTTCCACAATATACCACGGCACCGTGCATTTACTGCCAGAGAAGAAAAGAGTGGCCGACATGTATAGGATGACTAATGTGGTAAAGTCTTGAGCTGCAAGTCTATTTATGTCTCTTATAATTTCCTTCATAGACATTTGCTGCTCAAATTGTTCATCCTGTGTCACATCTAATATATCCCTCCTCCTTCTCTTGACAAGAAGATCATCCAAAGCATCTTCAATAGATACTTTTGTGATCTTCTTTATATTGGGGAAAAAATGTTTTATAACCCCTCTATCTTTCAGCGTACATGTCTTATTCATCACAAAATCTACCCCATTGACAGGTAGACCAAAAGTAAGGGCAACATCCTCCACTGTTAACTCAATCTCTTTACCCCCAATTGTAAAGATCCTTGTATTCCTGTCATACTGGTCTAAAATACGCAGCACGGCAAGGTTTGATTTTAGTGTCTTTTCAGCCCCAAATTCTTCATTGTAGAACGCCATGAAGATTGGGCCAAATGGGGTATTCTTCATCGCCTCTACGAAATCAGCCGGTATGTACTTCTTAAATTTCTTCATTAACTGTCACATTGGTTTTATGCTTGATCTCAGAGGACGAACCTGTATCTGTTGTTTACCTACGTAGGAAGAAAAATTAAACACTTTAGACCAATGATTATTAAAAAATTATAAGGGAATAAAAAGCATATTTGTTTTTTAATAAACTGCGACCTCGGTCGCAGTCATGCATTGCAAAAAAAAAAAACTAGTAGACTGCAATCTAGGGTCGCACTACATGTACTGCGACCAAGGTCGCATAGGACTACAGTACAATCAGAACAACTGCGACCAGGGCCAACACTGCGACCAAGGTCGCATAAGACTACATTTCAAAAAGAAACAACTGCGACACAAGTTTGATAAAAACATTTATTTAAAATAAACTGCGACCTTGGTGAAGACTTGAGACTATAACTCTTATTTAAATAACTGCGACCCCATGTCGTCAGTATGTGAGAAAAAAAAAGTAAATTTCATATACTGCGACCTACGTCGCATTCATCTACAAAGAAAGGTAAAAAAAAAAAAATTCCAAAGTCGCACAGATCTGAACTGCGACACAGTAAAAATAGAAGTAAATAATAAAAACTTTCAAAAAATAGGACCTTTATCGTCTAAAGTTTGAAAATCTCTTTCGTAATTGCGACCATGTTTCCAATATTTAAAAAAAATTTAAAAAAACATGCGACTTCAGAAATAAATCTTGAAAAAATTTAAAACTATTAAAATACACAAAACCCTAAAATTTTTTGAAAATATCAATTTTGTAGTACCTTTTTCGACGGATGATTTCTTAGGCGCCATCAGTTGCAAATAATTTTTTTCAAAAACGGATGAAATTTTTGAAGGAAAAGAACAAATTGGATCAGAACCGCCGTTTGAAGTTTTAGAGCTGTAAATTTTTTTGGAAGACTAATTTTTTTACAATAAGGTAAAAGTTTGTGATGGAGGGTATTTTCGGAAAATACAATGTTGAGGTGACTGGCATTAAATTTGGCGGGATTTTACAGGATTTTGTCCGCCAAATTTTTTAACAGATGTGGGGCGGTGATGTTGCCACGCCCGCAGGCTGAGAAAACTCTCTCAGCCCGCGGGCTGAGGTACAGTAAGCCCATATATATATATATATATATATATGAGAAAAATGGATATCAGCCGGCAGGCTGAGAAAACTCTCTCAGCCTGCGCTGACGTGGCTCAAATTGTCACGTCACTGAGTTGCGGCACGCTTTTAGGCGACTGTTAAATTACCAAATACCCCTTATGAAAAGCAACTCTTAGAGCGTTCCCTTGATTATTGTTTATTATTATTTTTCCCCCCTTTTTTTTGCCGCTCTTTATAGGGTATTCTATATAAATTACTTTTCACCCTATTTTCCTGACCTCTTTTTGAAAGATATAGTTTCATCTTTTCAGTCTGCGATAAACTTTTTTTCTGAAAATATAAAATCTTTTTAGATCAATTTTTTTTTCAAAAAGCTTTAATGTCGACGTCTGAGCAGTATACCGACGATCTTAATTTGGAAGATATTACATGTGGATCTACTTTCTCTCAGAATATTGAAAATCTTGAAGGGTTGACATCTCTGCATGCCGATCAACAGGTTTTTATTGTTTATATATATTTTAAAAACAATTTTTGAAATATTGATTTTTTTTCTCTTTAGACTATGAGGTACTGCGACCGTTTTAATATTCGGTCGCAATCTTATTTGAAAATAATCTCCGGCTGTGAATTCTTTTTTTCTAGGGTATGCGTTTTAGGTCGCAGTCTTTAATAAGGAGTAATATAGATTTCTTCACATACGGATAACTGCGACTTAGGTCATAGTCTTTAGTAAGGAGTAATATAGATTTCTTCACATGCGGATAACTGCGATCTAATAAGAATAATATAGATTTATTCACATACTGATAACTGCGACTTAGGTCGCAGTCTTTAATAAGGAGTATTATAGATTTCATAACTGCGACTTTGGTGGCAGTCTTGAATAAGAAGTAATATAGATTTCTTCTCATACGGTTAACTGCGACCTTGGTCGCAGTAATTGATAAGAAGTAAATTATTTTTCATCTGTTATGCGACCTTGGTCGCATTTATATAACTTATATTTTATTCATTTAATTGGTGTAATTTTTTTTTTGGTAGGATATGAATGCACATGGAGAAATGTCTGGAAGCTCAGATAAGTTTTTAGGGAAACAGTTCTTGTCGCATATGGAAGCATACAATTTCTACAATTCTTTTGCAAGGAATAGAGGTTTTAGCGTGAGAAGAAAAGGTACAGATAAGTCACGGAAGCCTCCACATGAGATTATTTGCAGAAAATTTTGCTGCAACAAGGAAGGTCTGAAGAAATTATGTGACAAAAGACAAGATGGGCTTACAGTGCATCGTCGAGTTAACACTAGAGTAGGTTGTCCTGCTGAGATGCATATCCGTCTTCGTTTATTTTCGGACTCAAGTCGATATTGGGTTATCACAAAATTTGTTGATACTCATTCACATGAATTGTCTAGCCCTGATAAGGTACATCACCATTACTCTCACCAGTCTCATCGTTCAACAATTAGCAGAAGCATTATGAGCAATCTGGTTGATGTTGGAATGCGGCCTTCAAATATTTCCCGCGTTGTGAATGCAATGAGCCAGGGAGAAGGCTTTGAAGAAGTGCGCCCTCAACAAGTTATCGATTTCACTCGTCAATGTAGAAATAACTGCGGTGATGAGTTTATTGCTATTATTAAATATTTTCAAGAGAAAGCCGAGACCGATCCAGAATTCTTCTTTTCAAGTGAAGTCGATAACGCGGGCACACTGAGAAGCATTTTTTGGACTGATGGAAGAGCTATTTCCTCGTATCTTACCTTCTGTGATGTGATCGTTTTTGACACCACATACAGAACTAATCACTTGAGCTTGCCATTTGCTCCATTCACTGGAGTAAATCATCACCGGCAGTCAATTTTGTTCGGCTGTGCTTTGCTTGCTGATGAGCAGAGGGATACTTTTGTTTGGTTATTCCAAAAATGGCTCAAGTGCATGCATGGAGTTGAACCCAAGCTGATTATTACTGATCAGGATGCGCAGATTGGTGACGCCATCAAGATTGTTTTCCCAACTTCTCGCATCGTTACTGTTTCTGGCATGTGCGGAAACATATTGCCGAGCAACAAATCCCAATGGCAAACAAGTATGGAGAAGATATGGTCTCCGATTTTCATGCTTGGTACACCTCCCGCGATATAAGGACTTGTGAGGAAAGATGGCGTCTGATGAGTGAAAAATATCAGTTAGAAGAAGAAGATGACAGTTGGTTGATGAAGATGTACAGGCTTCGTGGACACTGGGTTAATGCATATCTGAAGGATGTTTTCTGTGCTGGAATGACAACCAGTCAGAGGTCCGAGAGTATTAATTCCTTCTTTGATGGTTTTGTTAACTCAAACACTAAACTAGTGGAATTTGTTCACCAATATGATAAAGCCGTTGCTTCCCGTCGTGCATCTGAATCTCTTCAAGATTTTAGGGGTTTGAATTCTGTGCCCAATTGTACATCCAATCCATATGAGATACAGGTTTCGAAGTTGTATACACCGAAGATTTTTCAGTTGTTCCAAAATGAATGGGCAGTTGTAATTACACTGTTTTCAGAAGAGGTGGAACATGACAAACCTGGATCAATATATTTGGTTGGTAATTTTTCAGAACCAAAAGACAGGTGGGAAAAGGTCAGTTATGATAAACGAGAGGAACTTCATGTTTCTTGCAGTTGCTCGTTATTTGAAACAGAGGGTATCCTATGTGGACATATTCTGTGTATTTTGTGGCGCAATCACGTTACACATATACCGGAATCATATATACTTCAGAGATGGAGGTTGGATGCTCGTTACAAAAAACATTGCAATTGAAAATGGCATGAGGCTTTTTCCCAGTCAAGGCACTCCACGGACGGCTAGATTGTTGACAGTTCATTCAAAATTTAATGCAATTGTGAACATGGTCGCTGATTCTGATGAAAATATTTCAAAGTTGGAGGCAGTTTTGGAAAGTTTTGCCAAGATACAACTAGAGAATACAGAGCAATGTCAGGAAATGATCGTTCATCACAGCCTAAAACTGCGGTTGGTTCCAGTGGATCCGTTGTCGTATTGCGAGATGGTGAAGAATTGAATATACGTGATCCAATTGGTCCTGTACCAACCAAGGGGAGGCCTAGAGCTGCATCCAGGCTTAAGTCTGGTTTTGAAGATTCTATTTCTCAGAAGGAAGTTAAGCATCGAAGATGTGGTAACTGCCAAGAGCTGGGCCATTACAGGACTGGTTGTCCGTTATTGGTATTACATTAAACCTGTTAATAATTTTTTTCTAACGATTAATCTTAAAAATTCTTACTATTTAATTTTTTTTGGCAGAAGAAGTAGCTTTGGGTTGCTTCCATCTCGAAGGAACAAAGACTTCAATTTTTTTTATGAGGTGCGACCAGGGTCGCACAGTGTAGAGAGATTAAGTTGATTTCTGACACTGGCGTGTAATTATAATCAGATTTATTATCATGCTTTGATTTCTACTGTATTATTTTTGTTTGTAGTTGTACTTTAAAGTTTTAATGCTACTTTATAGTTTAATTTTTTTTGTTTATAATGTAGTCAGAGACTTTGTCTCGTTGTACATGGTTAATTGCAACCAAGGTCGCAGTGTTGTTATTGATAAAGATGGCCAGCAACTTCAATCTAGGGTCGCATTACATGTACTGCGACTTTGGGTAGTTTTTTTCCTTTATATTAACACGCATAGCGACCAATGTCGCAGTGTTGTTGTTGATTAAAACATTGCCGCCATCAACTGCGACCAAAGTCGCATTGTATTTTACTAGGCTGCGGCTATCAACTGCGACTAAAGTCGCAGTACGTTAGGTAGTTTTTTTCCTTTATATTAACACGCATAGCGATCAATGTCGCAGTGTTGTTGTTGATTAAAACATTGCCGCCATCAACTGCGTCCAAAGTCGTTTCAGCTTTTTACTAAGGCTGCGGCTATCAACTGCGACCAAAGTCGCAGTACGTTAGGTAGTTTTTTTCCTTTATATTAACACGCATAGCGACCAATGTCGCAGTGTTGTTGTTGATTAACACAATTACTGAAGGCATGTTTGTTTCTAATATCAGTACGCAATAGTAAAAACCAAGTTGTAACAAATGAAGACTGTAAATAATCAATGGAACTTATAATAAATAAATGTATAGAAATGTGTATAAATTAAATCAATACAACAAAAAAATTATGCAATGAATTGCACTTGAAATATTTTTTACATTTATAAAAAAATTGTGGTATATCAATAATTTGTCAACTATCAGTCTTCAAATGTCATATGTCGTACAATGTCTGTTTCTTCATCCCAACTCTTCTCTACATCTGCAAGCATCATGTATGCAAGCTCACTTCTTAGTTTCTGTACACCAGCAACCGTAACAGCATCAACAGCTGATAGATGATACCCAGACGCTATGCTTTCCATGTACTTGCATACATATATAGCGCAATCAACACTGAAATTTCCATAGAGCAATCATTAAATGAAATTAGATTTTGTACCAAAAAAAAGTAGAAAATATGTAATGAAATTAGATGTCAAAAATTTATATACCTGTTTGCTTGTTGGGGGCATTTTGCGTATTTTATTTTATTTTTTCTCATTTTTTTTTTAAAATGAATCTGAAAAATCTCTATTAATCTATCTTTCTGCAATGTCAATAGGAAAAAAAATTAGTATTAATCAAATTAATTGCAAGTTTCCAGTAATCAAAAATATTAAACTTCAACTCACCATTATTCTTGCATCATTTTTGTAAAGGTTTGTTATACTACTTTTTTTGTCAGCTGGGACCAAAGAGTTGTAAAAAATCCACTCTTCTGTGCTGCAATCGAATACCAGCAAGGTCCAGTGAAATCCCTGCTCGTCGGCACTATGTTTGTGATTGATCGGGAAGAACATGTACTGCACGTCAGCTGTCCAGTTGTTCAACAGCTTCTGCTTGATGAAATGACCTTCCAGATCTTCAATTTTATTTACAACACCGTGCTGCGGACAAGAAGAAAAAAATTTTAAATCGAATACAAAATGAATTTAAAATATAATAAAAATTTCTAAACTGCGACCTTAGTCGCACTATATTATTTAGTCGCAGTATATGAGTTAGTAGCAGTACATTTTAATTATAAACTGCGACCTTGGTCGCATCTCCGACCTTGGTCGCAGCTCCGACCTTGGTCGCAGCTCTTATCTGTTACTTTTTTGTCGCAGTACCTGAGTTAGTAGCAATACATTTTAATTATAAACTGCGACCTTGGTCGCAGATCCGACCTTGGTCGCAGGTCGCAGCTGTTACATTTTGTCGCAGTACCTGAGTTAGTAGCAATACATTTTAATTATAAACTGCGACCTTGGTCGCAGTACATGTGTTAGTAGCAGTACATTTTAATTATTAACTGCGACCTTAGTCGCAGTACATGATTTATGCCTACATAGAGAATATTAGTAATCTGTTCCAGAGTTGATATTACATTAAACCGTAAAGGAGAAAGTAGATTTTTACCCAAGCTTCGCTTCGGAAGAATATGCTTTTTAATCCTTCTCTTTTCTCAAGATGCTGCATGTAGAAATGAATTACATTTGAATCTAAGTCTTTACTGAACATCAGGTCCTCAATGTCATTCCTTGAAATGATGATTGAATTATTGGTATCCTGATACGCAGTAGAACTGCAAGATATTTAAAACAAAGTTAGTAATTTAATTGTTCTTATATAAAGGTATAACAGAAATTTTTTTGGATATGAATTAACTTACTCAGAGTAGGACTTGTCGAAGAATTTTTTTATAAGATCTTGTTGATGGGGCTGCAGAATTCTGTATGATGTGGTTTCGGTCAATTCTCTCGATGTGGAGGAAATCTCTTTGTCGCCGAAACCAGCGGTAGAACTCGCAGCCGCAGGCTGTGGAAGAGGATTTTCATTTTTTTTCTTCTTCTGTTGGATAAACAAAGTCGGAGTCATCACGATCTCTTTCAGCGCGCTTTCGTTCTTTGACTCCCCTTTCTATTGTTCCTTTAGAGGTTTCCAAAACAGCTTCTTTTGAGGGTTGCTTCTGAGGCGGAGTATGTTCTTGAATTTCTTCTTCAGAAGCTCTATCTCTTTGGATTTCTTGAGTCATTTGACTTAGATCCAGAGAAAAACTTGGAATATCTTCCCCAGCAATAATTAAAACAGACTCAAAACCCATGATTTTATCCTCTTCCAGTTTTTTCTTCTTCTCCTCTTCAGCCTGCTTCTCCATCTGCTCCTTCATTCTTTTGTTCTCCATCTGCGCCCTCCTCCTCTTCTTCTCATTCTCTTCCTCCTCCCTCCTCCTCCTCTCCTGCCCCTCCTCTTCCCTCCTCCTCTTCTCCTTCTCCTCCTTTTCCCTCCTCTTCTTCTTCTCCTCTTCTTCCCTCATTCTCCTTTCATTCTCCTCCTCTTCCCTTCTTCTATTCTCCTCCTTCTCCTCCACTTCTCTCCTCCTGTTCTCCTTTTCCTTCTCTTCTTCCCTCTTCTTCTCCTTCTCTTTCTCTTCCTCTTCCCTCTTCCTCCTTTCATTCTCCTCCTCTTCCCTTCTTTTATTCTCCTGTTGCCTTCTTTGGTTTTTCTTCTCTTTTTTTCTCTTCTTTTTTTTAATTTTAATTCAGCCTCGATTTTTTTCTCTGTCTCCATATTTTCAATCTTTTTTTCAAGCTGAGAAACATAATCTCTCAAGAGCTGATTTGCAGACCTCAATCGTTTTATTTCTGCTGCTTGATCATCCGGTGTAGGTGGCAAATAACCTTCAAAAATTGGTTCTTGCTCACTCGTTTCAGCTTGATCTGGCTCCTTTTCCGCCGGGATGTCAGCCTCATTCAATGTATGGCCTCCTTCTCCTTCACTTTCACCTTCTTCTTCTTCTTTTTCTTCACCTTCATCTTCATCTTCATCTTCTGCTGCTTCTTCTTCCTCATCCTCTTCCCCTTCAACTGGAAGGCCAACCATAATTTTTTCATCATTAGAGATGTTGGCCATTCGACTCAAAATCTGAAAAAAAACAGAATAAAGGTAAGCTAAAAATAAAACAATGAAATAATGATACTGCGACCATGGTCGCAGTTTATTTATGAAATATTTTAGATAAGATTGCGACCATGGTCGCAGTATGTTTGTCGTGCATAAATTTATCTGCCAAGACATGCAGCTCAACACTGCGACCATGGTCGCAGTCGTGCATAAATTTATCTGCCAAGACATGCAGCTCAACACTGCGACCATGGTCGCATTTCTGTTGAAAAGGGTATTTTCAAGAGAATGCGACCATGGTCGCACATTATTTGTCAGGCAGAAAACGAACTGCGACCTTGGTACTCAATACTGCGACTATGGTCGCATTTTATTTGTACTACACATAAAAAGAAATTTAACTTACAATATTGCTGTCAATCTTTTTTAGATCAACTTCAAGTAGAGATCTGCCAATATTTTGGAGGTCCCATCTTACTGCGCGTGGGGTTTTTTCCTCCAAACCAGACCTCTGCTCAAAAATAGGTGCCCTCTCACACAGCCAATACTGCCAAAAATTAAAAAATAAATTAGTTTCCACAAATTTTCTCAATTTATGGGTAAATTTCATACAATGTTGGCCAAATTTCAGATTTCTACTTACAATAATTTGCACGGAGCATCCTTGCAGCTCGTACGTGGCTTGCCTGAAGATGTTCATTGACTCAATCAGGAATTGCCAAACAGCTTTTGCCCAGCATATTGTCCTCTTCAGTTGCATATTGGCAATCTGTTCCACAATATACCACGGCACCGTGCATTTACTGCCAGAGAAGAAAAGAGTGGCCGACATGTACAGGATGACTAATGTGGTAAAGTCTTGAGCTGCAAGTCTATTTATGTCTCTTATAATTTCCTTCATAGACATTTGCTGCTCAAATTGTTCATCCTGTGTCACATCTAATATATCCCTCCTCCTCCTCTTGACAAGAAGATCATCCAAAGCATTTTCAATAGATACTTTTGTGATCTTCTTTATATTGGGGAAAAAATGTTTTATAACCCCTCTATCCTTCAGCGTACATGTCTTATTCATCACAAAATCTACTCCATTGACAGGTAGACCAAAAGTAAGGGCAACATCCTCCACTGTTAACTCAATCTCTTTGCCCCCAATTGTAAAGATCCTTGTATTACTGTCATACTGGTCTAAAATACGCAGTACGGCCAAGTTTGATTTAAGAGCCTTTTCAGCCGCAAATTCTTCATTGTAAAACGCCATGAAGATTTGGCCAAATGGGGTATTCTTCATCGCCTCTACGAAATTTGCCGGTATGTACTTCTTAATTTTCTTCATTAACTGGCACATTGGTTTTATGCTTGATCTCAGAGGACGAACCTGTATCTGTTGTTTACCTACGTAGGAAGAAAAATTAAACACTTTAGACCAATGATTATTGAAAAAGTCAGAAAATACTACGGTGCAATCAATAACAACTGCGACCCTAGAACGTACTGCGACCAAGGTCGCATTGCGACCAGGGTCGCACTACGATCAAGGTCGCATAAGACTACAGTGCAATCAGAACAACTGCGACCCTAGTCAACAGTGCGACCAAGGTCGCATAAGACTACAGTTCAAACAGAAACAACTGCGACACAAGTTTGATAAAAACATATTATTTAAAATAAACTGCGACCTTGGTGATGACTTGAGACTACAACTCTGATTTAAACAACTGCGACCCCCATGTCGTCAGTATGTGAGAAAAAAAAGTAAATTTCATATACTGCGACCAACGTCGCATTCGTCTACAAGGAAAGGTAAAAAAAAAAAATTTCCAAAGTCGCACAGATCTGAACTGCGACACAGTAAAAATAGAAGTAAATAATAAAAACTTTTCAAAAAATAGGACCTTTATCGTCTAAAGTTTGAAAATCTCTTTTCGTAATTGCGACCATGTTTCCAATATTTAAAAAAAATTTTAAAAAAATGCGACTTCAGAAATAAATCTTGAAAAAATTTAAAACTATGAAAATACTCAAAACCCTAAAAATTTTTGAAAATATCAATTTTGTGGTACCTTTTTCGACGGATGATTTCTTAGGCGCCATCAGTTGCAAATAATTTTTTTCAAAAACGGATGAAATTTTTGAAGGAGAAGAACTAATTGGATCAGAACCGCCGGTTGAAGTTTTAGAGCCGTAAATTTTTTTGGAAGACTATTTTTTTTACAATAAGGTAAAAGGTTGTGATGGAGGGTATTTTCGGAAAATACAATGTTGAGGTGACTGGCATTAAATTGGGCGGGATTTTACAGGATTTTGTCCGCCAAATGTTTTAACAGATGTGGGGCGGTGATGTTGCCACGCCCGCAGGCTGAGAAAACTCTCTCAGCCCGCAGGCTGAGGTACATTAACCCCTATATATATATATATATATATATATATATATATATATATATATATATATATATATATATATATATATAGACTTGTATGAAACCGTTCTCAAATGATCATTTGAGAACTTGCATCCCAACCGTCAGATTTGAGAGATCTCTCAGATTAAACTAAACTCTAAACCGAAACTAAACCGGATTATAGTCTCGGATGTAGACTGGTTCAAATACTCTCAGGGCTGCAGATCTCTGCCTCTTCTCGTCTGCTCTTCGAGTTCGTCTTCTCGAGACAAAGACAATGACATCTCTCCCTTTCTCTTCTCGTCTGCTCTTCGAGTTCGTCTTCTCGAGACAAAGACGCCGGTATCACTCCCTCTCTCTTCTCGTCTGCTCTTCGAGTTCGTCTTCTCGAGAAGAAGATGCCGGCATCTCTCCCTTTCTCTTTTGTCTGCTTTCGAGTTCATCTTCTCGAGACCTCTTCTTGTATGCTCTTCGAAGACTCGCTCGCTGAAGCTGCTCCTGAAAACTCGCTCGCTGGGGTCTGCTTTGTGTCTGATCTGGTTGGGGTCTGATCTAGTTAGGGTCTGCTCCTGAAGACTCGCTCGCTGCTTTCTTATGAAAATGATTGATCATTCCAATGATGGAAGGTCGTGTTCTAATGAGTGTTTGATAAACTTAAAGGATGAGGTGGAGTTTTGCGATCCAAAACAACACAATCAAATATTCTCGACTTGTTTCTTGGCATGCTTTAGCTTGGTTTTGTGTTGGTATGCCTGATAGCTATAAGTTTTACAATGGGGGAGGCTATATTGTAATACAAATCAGTAGCTTATCTTTCAGGCCTTGTGTATTAATGTAGTCTTTCCTTTTTCTTCTTTTGGCTAGTAGCTGCACCGCCACCACTCAGGTCGGGATCTGCAGAGACGTGAAGATGACGCCGATCAGGTTGCAACCTTCACCTAATCATGAGTTTATGACACCATTCAAGTCTCGGTGGCTGCACTGCCGCTGATCCCAAATCCACCACCGTCGCCGCTAGCTCAGCCTGCTTGCTCCTCCTCTTCCATGTACACACTGGCGTCCAACTCCACGGATTACAGCTCCATCATATCACCAATGAAAACGTTCCATACTCTGTCTAGGAAAAATAATATTTGGATTTTTTTTCTTCTTTTTTTAATGTCTCTCATGGACTATGCTGAATAAAAGAGGATGTTCATTCACTTACGTGCCAAGGAATCAAAATCACCTTCCATGAAGGAAGTTTTGACGGTTAGGAGAAAATTCGGATCTGGGAGTTCACTGTTGGTTTCTTCGAGCTCAACTCACACTCTCTCTCTATATACACACTTTGAGCCCGAATCCTACTAACTCAAATATAACCATCCGACATTCGAATATAAGATTCACTCCATTAAAGTTGATCTATATTATTTCAAGTATCTATGAATTAAAAATCAAGTGTTTGAATGTTGGGAAATATGAAGAATAAATGTGAATCTTTGAGTTGAATTACGGCGAGAATCGTTGATAGAATCAATTGGATAATGGTTGAAGTGTGTTCTCCTTCCATTGCGGATGAACATGGTATATTCACATGTTCAATTCCGACTTCGAATGAATGAGATATTCAAGTCTAAAGTTTGCCTAATTTAAAGGCAAAAGGGACTAAACGGAGCTAAAAGCATTTAGTCCCACATTGACCACGGGATAGAAGTTTGAAGTGTTTAAATAGAGAAAAATGAGAACAAAGGGTGTGCTTTTTGGGTACTTGGAGTTTTCGCGCGCGATTAGGGGGAAACCATGTCCGCACGCGGGGCCGGGCCGGGTTTGGATTTGGATTCGGGTTTCCCTACTCGGTCCGGTTCTTTATGAACCGGATCTCACGGGTATGAGTTACAACGGATCATATCCCGCTCCGCCATCCGGATTCGAGCCGAATCAAAGCAACAGCTGACAGAAAATCGCCCGCCGCGAATAGTTGTGTGGTTTCTATCTGAAACGACAGAACTGTTGCAACCGTTCGGTTGGGTTCAGACGAATCTACCCCGTTTCTCTCAAACAAAACACATAGAAATAAACTAGCAACATAGAAAAGGAAATCGAGTTCCTTCTTCTACATTCCGAAGTGAGAATTCTGCAACTAGGTTTCGAAGTGACTTCCACAGGAAGTGAGAATTCTGCAACTCGGATTCCGAAGCGACTTCCAACAGATTTTGAAAATGCCTTCTGAAAGAAGGCTCAGAAAATTCAACAGATTCTTTAATAGAATTTTTGTCTGAATCTGTGACTTCCAAAGAAATATTTTTCTACCTTTCTCTACAGTGGGTGTTCCTCCAAAGTAAAGAAATATTCTCCCTGAAATTTTTCTTGATCCTGCTGCTTTGATAATCCTGTGAAGGTACTGGTTAACTACGGTTCGACCGTACAGTGATTTGGTAGTGCTATCCAAAAACCGTGAAGGAGTGTTGTATCTTGGGAGACCAGCGTCCAGTAACCTGCTAGCACCGTAGCGGGGAACGTAATTTCTTAAGGAGATTCGCTATAAGCGTACCTCACTCTAAGTACTATATAAGTGAATTAATTTTCTTTATACAGGAGTTATACTGATATTCAGTATATTGAGACTGACTTATACTAGTCTAATTGGTGTTTAACCAAGGAAGGTATTGAAAGGTGGTTTTGTAATTAAGGAACGTTCTATTGAACGGAAAACCTCCCACCTGATATTCACCAACCTGGCCAATTAGATCGGTGATATTGATTAGTTGTCAGATTGATCCTAGTAACTAACATTGAATACTTTTGCCCATCTATTAAGCGGCACAAAATGAACAGCTGAAAGTAGTGAGTAGGTTAGATCTATATCTTTAGGCATATAAATTCTAGATCCAGCCATTTTATTATGATCTAAACATCTAAAATTCTCTACAAACCAGTTGTTGTTAGATTTCAAATATTTTACAACCGTTAAACTAACCAACTCACTATTTAAACTGTTGTTTTTTTCCTTACTTGATACATGGGTAAAAAGTATTCAAAATACTTGATTTTTGGTTTATAAGTACTTTAAATAATATAAATCAACTTCAATGGAGTGAATCTTGTACCTGATTATCAGATAGATCAACTTCAACGGAGTGGAGCTTGTACTCGATTGTCAGGTGTTGGTATTTGAGTAGGAAGGATTCGACCTCAAATCCTTTTGGAAGGACACAATCAGAATATTTTAGACCAGTTTCGTAGATTCTGAAATTAATATACTTGCAAGGACTTTTAGTCTAGATAAATTATCTTTACCCCCTGCATAAAGATCTCTATCCCAACCCCCCACCCCCTGTTATTTTTTTTTGTTGCCAAAAATTTCTTTAACTAACTTTCCCACGTGCTTAACCCAGGGACTCAAAAAAAGGTATAACAAACTACATTTTATCTTCTTAATGTCAATATTGTCCTTAAGGAGATTCGCTATAAGCGTACCTCACTCCAAGTACTGTATAAGTGAATTAATTTTCTTTATACAGGGGTTATACTGATATTCAGTATATTGAGACTGACTTATACCAGTCTAATTGGTGTTTAACCAAGGAAGATAATTGAAAGGTGGTTCTTTAATTAAGGAACGTTTTATTGAATGGAAAACCTCTCACTTGATATTCACCGACCTGGTCAATTAGATCGGTGATATTGATTAGTTGTCAGATTGATCCTAATAACTAACATTGAATACTTTTGCTCATCTATCAAGCGGCACAAAATGGACAGATGAAAGTACTGAGTAGGTTAGATCAATATCTTTAGGCATATAAATTCTAGATCCGGCCATTTTATTATGATCTAAACATTTAAAATTCTCTACAAACCAATTGTTGTTAGATTTCAAATATTCTACATCGTTAAACTACCAACTCACTATTTAGACTGTTCGTTTTTCCTTACTTGATACAGGGCAAAAAGTATTTAAAATACTTGATTTTTGGTTTATAAGTACTTTAAATAATATAGATCAACTTCAATGGAGTGGATCTTGTACTCGATTGTCAGATAGATCAACTTCAGCGGAGTGGAGCTTGTACTCGATTGTCAGGTGTTGGTATTTGAGTGGGAAGGATTCAACCTCAAATCCTTTTGAAAGGACACTATCAGTATATTTTAGACCAGTTTCGTAGATTTTCTGAAATTAAATATACTTGCAAGGACTTTTAGTTTAGGGAAAATTGTCTTTACCCCCTGGATAAAATTATCCTTACCCCCTGTATAAAGATCTCTGTCCCAACCCCCCACCCCCGTTATTTCTTTTGTTGCCAAAAAATTTCTTTGACCAACTTTCCCACGTGCTTAACCCCGGTACTCAAAAAAGGTATAACAAACTACATTTTATCTTCGTAATGTCAATATTGCCCTTGATGAGCTGGCTCTGTCTGAGTTGACTACCGCGACGCACATGACACACATTTAATTCTTGTCATGCACTGTTCATGCGCTACTTATTGGCGGCTTCCAACTTATCCACCTAGTATTTGTCCACACTTTTTTATTATTTATCCGTCCTTCTCTATTATTTGTCCACCTCAGACCGACTCAGCAAATGTTCATTGATAAAGAACTTTTGGCAAGAGGTCTTCCGTTACAGGAGCATTTAATGTTTTGTAGCATAAATATAGACTGATTTTGTGTTAGCAAACGAATTCATCATTTTGAGTAATATTTTTTTCATTTCATTTTAGTGAGAAAATTTATTGCTGATGTAGTAAGTATGAAGAGAAAAAGATGCAAGCTCAGAAACTATCTACTCGTAACATCGAATTTATCCACATCTACCTGTGTTATAGAATTTTCTTTCAATAAAGCTTTGAGATGTGTGAGATTTGAAGTGTTAATAACATTTAATGCTTGTATTATTGGCCTTTGATCTTCAAAATGTCTATTTTATGAAAAATTGTCTACTTTTTTTTATAATAATTAATTAGCAAAATACAAATAAGAAATTTTCTTTTTGAGGGAACCTCTTCCATAATATTAAAACCATTTTGTTCAAAATTGATGATCAATGTAATATTCGCATTTTTCTGTAATAATATTATTCTAGAAATTGCATAGCAATACCAGTGACAATAACCATAATCTTCAAGAAAAAAAAAAAGTAAACATCTGATGCTAGCTTGATGGAGTAGAACAATGCAATGCCACCAAGACCAGCAATAAAGTTTCATTTATGCATGACAACCTTTTCCGATTCAACTTGAAAAAAATGCTAATTTGTTTGAGTGATCAAATTTACACTGCGCCTCATAGGAAGAATAAATTGTCATATTTACAAGCTAGGGTCATAGATTCTATTTTGTGAATTATTACAAAAATTTTAGCTCGGCGCATAAATGCTATCTATGGGCCGCGACGGATGGTTAACTTGGTGCTTACAATCTTCTCCTCTTTCCAGTACCGCAAGCCACATGCATTGCACAATGTCTGTAATAAAAAAAAAAATAAAACACAATATGTCAATGATAGAATGATAACGCGGGAGACCTTAAAGGTTCACCGTTTTCAAATTAAAAAAATAATTGAATGATATCAGTATAAATCTTAAATAATTATTAAGTGCAATCAGATTAAATCAATATGGGTAACCTTATGAAATTCTTGTTTTTGTTGTGGTAATAAATAAATATACAATAATGATGCTAGTTAGCAATTTACCTGCACACCCCTGGGCCCCCGCCTCCAAAGCGGGGTCTCAGTGGCCCCACACTCTAGGCAGACCCTGGGCTCCGCAGGCTGGGCCTGGCCACCACCCTCAGCATCTCGTGGGCTTTTCTCCCGAGGGCCCAACGACAAGCCGAGGTCTACGTTTACCCCAGGGCCAGGGTCTGCATCATGTTTCATCTCTGGGTTCTCGTTGCCATCTCGGACTTCAGCTCCAACATGATCCGTTCCAGTTGCTTTCCTCTTTCGGCCTCCGCCGCTTGAGGCGGCGCCGGAGGCAGAGGAGGAAGAACCCACCGGTGATGATGACTCCATTACTCGACTTGTAGTTAAATGTAGTATAACTTGGATATCTTAATTTCCTACGATAATAATTTGAGTATTTTGCTTAATGTGCCTAATGGAGGTTAGTACCCTATTTATAGCTTGCTTGGGTGCGGATTAAACGAGGCTGTGTGCATGTATTAGTGGTCCCCTAATGGCCTTTTAGCACTAAACATTTCTATTTCTATTCTTAAAAAGTTCTTATGAACAGAAAATAAATTATATCCATCCCCTCAATCTGAAATAAATTTTCTTGCACACCCATTGTCTTTAAAATAGTAAGTTTGCCCGGTAAAAGCATGGAAGAAGAAAAGCATAACAGAAATTGTCCAGATAAGGGAAAAGAAAAGATTAAATTTCAGGGGGTTAAAAAAATTCATTTAGAATTGAGGGAGCTTGAAAAAAAAAAACTGAATATTCCGAATTGGACTGTAGCTTTTCGGCTTGGCTGCAGCAGAGAGAGAGAGAGAGAGAGAGAGAGAGAGAGAGAGAGAGAGTGGTCCTCGTCTTGGAGAAATAACGTGAGTGAGAGAGTGAGAGTGAGGAATAACGTGAGCGTGAATAATAACGATAAATTATAATGAGGACCCATATATCATACCAACCATGCGTGCGTGTGTTGGCGCACGTGCACCGTTTGTCTTTATTCTACCAACCAAATTAGTGAAGTCCATTAGTTTGTCAGAATGGCCCAGCCCACATATGAGCCTAGAAGGGGTGGAGACAGAAGACCCAGTGATATATTGGGCCCAACATGAGAACCTAAGCGGTACTAGTATAAAAATTTTAGAAAATTTCAAGCCCATTCAGCATATACAGCAATTAGTAATCATACACAACCTCTTGATGTATACATCCCTCAGAAATCTTTGAAATTTTGTAGATCGAATGTTATTGACCACCAACTGAGGTGACAAAATAAGAGCATGATTATTATTAATTACTTAATACAATATAAATGAGAAGTAAACAAAAGTTTCATCAAGTGTGACTTACACCCGATGTAGGTTTCCTACGAGCTAAAACTTGTGTGTACAAACAATATAAATATTCTATTTATTGATTTTCATAAGAATTTACGTCAAACAAACTTAACACGACGCTCATAGTCACTCAAAAATGCCGAGGAGTTTATAAACATATTTAACTTAATTATTTTCCCTCTTCATTTACTTGTAGGTGTGAATATGATTGCAGGGAAACTTACTAGAAAGAAATAAAAATAAATCACAAAAAAAAATTGTAGGTACCTGAACAATTTCATACGTATTTCGTTCTTGCAAGGTGTTTGTAATCCCACACATGAAGCTAGAATTCCACAATATAGTCGTGTTTCCATTGTACTAGAAGCACAAGGAGCGTATGCTGTAAAACAAGAAGAAATAAGAGCTTAAATAGAAACCGAGTTCGCAGAAAACACAATCTTGAGCAGAAAAAGTAAACGTGGACACGAGTAGTAGCTGAGACAGTTAGGCTGTACTCGTGTTGTTACAAAGAGACGACTCTCACAGGGGGCGTGAGTAGAGATCAAATAGTAACTGATGTACTTAGAGAAGAAACATTGTTGATGACACCCAGGTGATTTTCTCGTGTTTTTGTGTTTGTCGTTACAAGTGTTCTCACTGATCACACGAGTATCACCTGACTGTCTTGGCTTCTTTACTTTCTTTGCCCCAAGAATGTCGTTGCACGAAGTTGGCTTCTATTTAAGCTCATAAGTGCACAGTGTTCTTCTGTCGTCAAAGGCCAATTAATAGAGATCTGTTTGCTGGCAGAGAGATTCTACGGCTGGGGTTGAAATGGGAAATTGGAAATGGAGCTTCAGTAAAATTCTTCAAGGACCCTTGGATTGGATTCAAACCTTGAATCTCTGGACAAATTTTGTGATGTCGGCTGCTGGTGATGAGAATGTATTAGTAAGTGAGTTCATTTCTTCGGCTGCTGGTGATGAGAGTATGAGATTACTACACGTCGATTACTACGACTGAAAGCCAACAAGATGCATTCGACTGGAGATGGGTGTGGAAACTACCGTGCTCAAGGCGAATAAGAGCGTGGTGTTTGAAGGTCTTCAAGGGCTGCGTCCCGACAAGATCCTTCTTGCTCTCGAGAGGAATGGCTGCTACCATGAGATTTTCACGTTGCAACACTGAAGCGGAGGGTCTTCATCATTTTCTTTTGCTCTGTCCTTGGTCGGTTGAGGGTTGGGAAGCGCTTGAGCTCGAATGTCCCTTCAATCCAATTCGTGGCGTGATGAGCTCGAAATCTGTGCCGCTCGGGCGGATGTCAGTGACAAAAGAGGACTTTGCTACATTCTGTACATTTTGGGAGCTTTGGAAATGACTGGGTCTTCAATGAAAACCGTCGGCCTACTGCTGCTGTGTGTAAACATGTCAGACTACAGGTTGAGGAAAGAATGGATGTGCTCTTGAACGAGACAAGCAGTAGCATTTCAGAAGATAGATGGTTTTGTTGGAGACTTGCACCATGCGATGTAGTCAAGATAACTTTTGATGCGGTTGTATGAGAGGATGGCCGTGCGTCGGTGGCGTGTGTCGCTCGAGACGCTGCAGGAGTTCTTCTACTTGCAGCGGGGTTCGTTGATACGGCTGTGGAAGCTGAAGTTAGAGCTGCGTGGGAATCGCTACGATTGTCTCTTCAATTTTTCCCCCGGAAATGCTACATGGCTTGAAGGTGATTCAAGAGCTCACTTCCCCCAACATCACACACATGCAGTCTGTGTTTCTTGTGGATGCTCGACTGATGATTGGAGAGATGCATACACACAACATCTCCCACACAGAGAGAAGGGAACCAATGCGCTGACTGGTTAACGAAGTGGGTTCAGGACCGTGGATCTGATGTGATCATGGTGGAGGGGTTTCCCTCACATCTCAGTCGTTTGGCTAAATTGGATGCTATGGGTATATTTGAGAGCTTAGTCTTCGGGCCATGAGACCCTTTTATTAGCAAAAAAAAAACTATAAAAGCATTAGTTGGAATATGCTCCCGAGATTCTGTCTCTCAATTTTGTTTTTTACATCGTATTTAGTTTAAGTAGTAGTAAGCAGTTTAGAGACACAACTCAAGTAATGGTCATTTCAGGAAAAAATTTTAGTTCTTATTGCTGGTTGGTTAGTCTACTCATCGCGCTCGTTCATAGGATGGGTTGTCCGTCTCTTTTATCTCTAATGGTCTGTTACTGCGTAAACAGAGGGGTCGGTGTAGCTTCTTACTTTTGTTTCTTTTCAATATGTCTTCACATCCAGTTGAAGTGAGAATCCAAGTTGTTCCGACAAAAAAAATACGAGGTCGTTTAACGGATTAACTACCGACTTTGAAGATAAGACCTGTAAGTTGAGCACAAACGTCAGGGAGGCTGGGGCTTGGGCCAATTGAAATCGCTCCGATGCTTAAGTCAGACCGCAGTTGATGACACTAATTTGGTAGACAAAGTTTAGGGTTTGTAGTGTTAGGATTATGACGTGAATACATCGTGAAACTTGATTAATGCCGGATTTAGAAGTTTTCTTTTCTGAATCTGTTTTGAGTCCGATTTGGATTCAAGTTTCCTTTATTCTGATTGAAAGTGTTTTGTGTTCGAGTTGGATTCAAGTTTTTTTGTTCTGATTGAAGGAGTTTTTAAGGATTAGGAGAGTTCTATGGTCCAAAATAACCCCTCAGGGGTTGCCTTCAATGCATTCCAAGAGAATCCTATGAATTTGTAATTTCTAAGGGTGTAATTCATCTAGGTGAGAGATTTATGACAGAAACTTAGCTATAAGGTTTCGCTGTTCTTGGCGGCCATCAAGGGCTTGTAATTTTCTCAACGTGAGGTGTAAGTAATTCTTATTATACTCTCCAAAGTTTTAATAAAGTTTTCCCCCTTCTCACATGGACGTATACACGATCTGTTTGATCGGTGGAACCACATTATATTGTGTATTGGTTTTCTATCTACTTTGAAATATCTTCTTCCTCTCTTCTTCAAGTTGTCTTAGTAGATCCTATGATTCTATCCGCTGTGCCGCCCCAATTGATCTGGTCGTGGGGGCATCCAATCCCTTAAAATCACAACAATTGGTATCAGAGTAAGGTAATTTGAAGATGTCTGCGATCAAGTTTGATAGTCAGAAGTTTGATGGCGTCATCAATTTAACCAGGTGCAGATTAGGATGAACGCCATCCTTATCCAGAGCGGGTTGAAGAAAACATTACTCAGACGGGAGAAAAAGCCTCAAGACATGAAGGAACAATTTGGCAGGAGTTGGATGTGAAAGCCTTGACAGCTATTCAGCTTTACTTAGCAGACGAAGTGTTGGAAGAGTTTACAGAGAAAACAATGTCCTTGCTGTGGGAGCGACTTTAGAACCACTATCTGACGTTAGTGAACCGGTTGATTCTGAAGCAAAATCTCTTTCTTTTCCGCATGCATGAAGGTACCCTATCATGTCTCACATTGCAGAATATTTTTCTATTGTCAATGATCTAGATAAGATAGAGGTTAAGATTGAAGATGAGATCAAGCACTTCTATTGCTGTATTCTTTACCTTCTTCATTTAAGAGCTTTAGGGGAATTATCATCCATGGAGACAAGTCAACAATCAAGGTCAATGAGGTCAAGGAGCATCTGCTCAATAAGGACAAAATTGACACCTAATTGACGGGTGAGTCTCGTCATGATGATTCAAGACAAGTTCATTATTCAAGAAAGAAAAGTAATAATGAAACTTCTACAGGTAGCTCAAAACATAATAATTTGACGTGCAACTATTGTCACAAGAAGGGGCACATTAAATTTGAGTGTTGGCTTCGAAAGAAGAAACAATCAGATGCTAATATCACTGAACTGGTTGAACGAGATGAAGAACAGTGCGATGTTCTATCTGTTACAGACAGACCAGTTGGTAACAAAGATAGGTGGGTCATAAATTCTAGATGTTCACAACATATTAGTTCATACACTTCAGTTCAAGGGGGAGAAGACTTCATGGAAATTCTGCTACAAGTAAGGTGAATGACAAGGAACAATCCAGTTTCAGTCTCATGATGGATGCATCACTACTTTTCAAGACGTTCGTCATGTTCCTGAATCTAGATACATTCTCATCTCTTTTAGAGCGCTACATAGAGAAGAGTTCTATTTCAGCTCGAAAGGTGATCTTATGAAAGTTTTCAAAAAGGCCCATGTGAGGTTTCAAGCCGAACATGTCGGCAATGTGTATATGTCGCAGAATTCAGAGGTACTGTACGGGTCAAAAAGTTAAAATATTGCAAAATTTTCTTGAATCAATGAAGAATTACAATAACTCAAATTCTAATTATAAGAGAGAGGAGATATTCAAGATCAAATCTCCTCTTTGTTTAATGCTGGGTTTTTTGCGTAGTGGTGGAAGGTGAATCTTGTTTTCATTAACCGGGTGAACGTCAAGCTTATTCAGAACTTTTCTCTTTGTCACTGATGGAGTAGCACAGCTTCTATCAAATGAAATCTTAAAGAGACTTAAGAAAAACTTAAACTCAGCAAGTTTGTGTAGAAGAGTTGAACTTTTTGTAAAGCCAATATTCTTAAGCTGAAAAATATGACCTCTCTTCAAGAACAACTCTAGCTATTTATAGGGGATTCTAAAGATAAAACTGTCCTCTAAAAATTCTCCATAATGAAGGTTAATCCCCTCATCATGTGGATAATACTTGACCCAATAATGATGATAGTTATAACTGAGACGCAGGGCTCACTTGCAGTTGAAAAGCGGGCTTGAGCTTTGCGTTTGGCCATTGAGATGATGCGGGTCTCGGAACTCTCGTTTGGGCACTGAGAAGGTGCTCAGACGTAGGCTTCAAATTCTATGTTTTCCTCGTTGGCGTGATGTTGGATGCAGGTCTCGAGCTCCGCGCTTGGGCACTGCTGTAGTGTTGAAACGCGAGTTTTGAACCTCGCGTCTTGGCTTTGTAGTGATGCTGACACATGGGGTTCGAGCCTCGTGTCTTAACACTGCATTAATGGTTTTGATCAGCCTTGCAACTGAAATATGGACTCTGTTATCTGATGATTTATCTTCAATGATTTTTAGACATTCTACAAACCCCTTTCAAAGTTTTTGAACTCCACGATTGACTGGGACGGATTTCGATACACTTTGGACTTTTCTTTTGGAAGCAAGCTCTGAAGACTGGACTGGCAATCTTCTGGGATACTTGGAGCTTGATCATGCCTGGATTTTGATCTTCGTGAGTGTACTGTTAAACTCTTTCCACCAGGATGATCATTGTGAGTGTCTAGATACACAGTCCAGACCCCTTCGGTGCTCTGAGCTGGTTGTTGGTGTACTGTTGAAACCAGAAAAATAGTCATCTGCTTTCGTCAGTGTACTATTGAACTAATTGCAGAAGTAGAGACCGAACATAGGTCATGTGGATGCGAAAGTCGTGTTGCCTTGAGACACAAATCTCGTCTGAAGTAGACACGCGACTCTCATTCATTGGAGAGAAGTGAATATCGAAGTGGAGATGCCACTCCCACTTTGTTGAAGAGACGCAACTCTGTTAAAGTGGCGACGCAAACCTCACTTTGTTGGAGAGACACAACTCTATGCCAAGACGCGAATTTCATTTGAAGTGAAGACACATTTTTTACTTGATGTAGAAACGCGGCTCTGAGCGTTACAAACACGAACTTGGTTCAAAATAGAGACGCAACTCTCACTTGGAACAGAGACGCGTGGTTGAGACGCGATTTTTGACCATTCTAGAGATGTAGTTCTCAGCCGTTTATTGAGATGCAGCTCTGAGTTATATGGGAGACGCAGCTCTGAGTTGTAAGGAAGACGCGGCTCTGAGTTGTTGAAGGGATGCGTTCTTCAACCTATTGGAGGGGATGCAGCCCTTGGTTGTCGAAGAGACGCATCCTACAGTTTGTTAAGGGACACGACCTTCAACTTGTTAGAGGGACGCAGCTTTCAAAACACGGCCCTTGAAGCGTCACTTGCAGTTGTAGAAATGCTATTCTAATGATGCGACTCTCTATGCGCGAAGATCTCGCTGGATCTTCCGAGGTAGAATCGACGTTGATGGTTGGGGACACGTGTCAAGATTGAAAATTCAAACATCGTTGGGATTTCTCGAGATAACTATCCACGGGTCTGCTCAGACTGGATTTGAGATTCGCGCTGCGAATTAAGGTTTATTAGTTTGCCTTTAAGAACGGCTTTGATTTTTATGTCGTTAATTAAGGCCATTAGCGAGCCTATAAATTGACCATGAGTCTCTTAACAGTCATTCATCTTGACTATTTTCCTTCACGGGTATGTACTCTGAAGAACTTTTAGTGTTCTTAGAATGTCTTTTTCTCCGGGACATGCATCCTAAAGAACTTTTAGAGTTCTTAAAAGGACCCAAATCTCTAATGCTTTCTTGCAATCTGCTTCAAAGATTATCACTGTTAAGTAATTTCAAAATCAAAAGCATTTCCTCTGTTGCTTTCATGGTCGTATCTTGACGGATGATGTCCGCCCTCCAGAGAACTTTTCTTCCGGTAGGAAATGGCCTTTGCTATTACCATTCATGACAAGGCTCTGTTTTCTTGAAGCTCTGTCATCATTGATTATGAAAAGACTCTGTCTTTTGATCTCTTTCTGAAACTTCTGAAAACTTCATTTTTGAAGTTTAGACAGTCGACTTAAGATCCACGCGTTTATGATCTGCAAACATGATTCTCGCGTTAATTGATGAAACATGAGCTTGTTGACTTCTAAGTACCGAGTTCTGTGTCTTTTGAGATCTTCAGACGCGAGTGTGGTGAACCCTGCATCTTGAGGCCTCAAACACGGGTCTCGAGTATAAGACTCGCGCCTGGAGTTCATGACTTAAAAAATTTTTAAGACTCGCATCTGCGCTCTTAACATATGCTTCGTGTTTCGATCATCAGATGCGAGTCTCATGTTAGTTGCGCATTCGGATCCATATTTTCTGTCTTTGCAGCCGTAATAAACTCTGCATCTTGAAGCTTTAAATGTGGGTCTCGCGTATAAAACTTGCGTCTGAGGTTCATAACTTAGAAAATTTTAAGACTCGTGCATGTGCTCTTAACATACGCTTCGCGTTGTGATCATCAGACACGAGTCCCATGTTGGGCTGTGCATTCAGGTCCATATTTTCTGTCTTTGCAAAAATTTAGCCCTCAGGTTATTCTTTCTTGCAGGTCTTGGCCATATCGATGGTGCTGACTCCAGTGTCTTTGCCTCGTCCATTGAGGTAGATATGAAACGACCAGTTCATTCAATTGGCGACCACTTAAGAAGTCAAAACTTCTGCCTAAAGGCGAGAAAGATTCGCGTGATTCTCGATATCCATCAAGACATTATTGGGCATGATGTACCAGTAAGGTCTCAGACCCTTCTTGATTACAATGAGCATAGCGCATTTGAAGATCATAGGAAAGAGGACGTCACCAGTAAGGTCTCGAATCTTCCATTCACCAATCTTATTCAAAAAAGTGACAACCACAAAGAACCCATGCTCATTGAATGACTTTCTGGCAGAAAAATCTCCCTTTGAATGAAGGATTACCGCCTTGTGAAGACCTTCGCACCAGTTGGTCAGGTGGAATCAGAATGCTTCCTTGCATCTTGATCTCGAGAAACACCATTGTTTTCAAGAGGAGAGAAAGTTGATTTGCTGTTCCTGGCCACAGTCAAGAAGACGAGCTTCGTGCATTCCAATGTTTCAAGGAGTGAGTGTAACCTTTCACTGAGTAAGAGAAACTTCTTTATACTCCTTTGTTGTAACACTTAATCTTATTGGATAAGAGAGCGTTTGTATCACTTTCACATTTTTGAATATCAATAAAAGTGACATTATTTTATGCCTTCATATTTATCTTGACTTTCTTTTTGCATTGAAAATCAGAGAAGTGAAAGTGATTATCTTTGATTTGCTAGATGTGTGATATTAACTTAGTAATTCAAAGTTGAAAAATTCCGTTAAGGAATTTAAAAAAGTTACTGTTAGAAGTGTGATGTTAACTTGACAGGAGTGGAATAGGTTTTATGAACTTGTCATTCTATGGATGAGAATGACAAATATGGACAAATTCATTAAGGCTTTTGAAGGAATTACTGCCAAAGGGGTAATGTTAACTTGACGGTGCAAACTAGACTTGTAATTGAACAAGTTTGGTGGACTTGTTATTCTATGAAAAGAATAACAAATGATGTTTTAACTTCGCAGGGATCATAATTGAGTCTATCATCAAAAGTTTAATCTTAATGTAATTAAGACTCGGTTGGAGATTAGAGAGA